>CAVNYN010281223.1:0-27500 GCA_963692815.1 Nyctanthes arbor-tristis | reverse complement strand
GACGTCTATGAATGTTGCTATGTCCAGTCTGACCTCACCGACCTTCCATTCTTTGCATCAAGAGTAAAGCTAGGAAAGGATGGAGTCGAGGCGTTGATTTCATCAGACCTTCAAGGCTTAACTGAATATGAACAGAGAGCTTTGGAGGCTCTCAAGCCAGAGCTGAAAGCCAGTATTGAGAAGGGCATAGCCTTTGTTGAGAAGCAACCTGTCACTGCATAGATTTCTACTGTAAGAATTATCAAATCTTTGAGGTAGAATGAAGTGTAGCCATTGCAGAGTTCAAGGAGGCGGGCGCATCCCAGTTTTGTAGGCCCACCACCCCCCGCTCCCCCCCCCCAAAAAAAAAAAAAACCCCAAAACACAAAAACCCTTTTCTTTGTAAAAGTGCTTCTGTTACAGGGAATTGAGTAATTTGTGTTGTAAAATTCGCGTTCATATGCATTACATAGTTCTACCGATTTGTCAATAATAACATTGCAAAACAGTTAGAAGTCCTCGCATTTGGTATTCTTTCAAAGTACTGATTCTAATACCGTGACCACATTACACAAGGTGAGCAAGAATTGCATCACGTACGAAAGTTTAATCTTGCCTTTTTGGTATATAATCCAATCTAATACATCAAACAAACAGATAAAGAATCAGGCATTTCTCATCTAATTAACCTCAACAGCCTAGCATTACACAAGAAAATGAGAGAAGATTCATGGTGTAAAACATTACTGTTGTAAATTAGCTCGTCCGAAAAAAAAAAATATAAATCAACGGTGATCACTAGAAAACTTTTAAGAATTGATTGACATCTCCCACGCATCTGGCAGCACTGCATACAACTTAAGGAACTTCCGTTCACTGCACAGAAATAGACATCACTTGTATGAAAATTATCTAAAATTCATCGGGTACACTGAGTTCAGTACGTCCAGACCAATGAAAATATGCCACTTGCACACAAAGAGAGGTCCCAACAATCAATTAATTGAGCTCATTATGTGCAAATGGGGTGCTCCGTAGGTCCATGGTTCAACGTATTCAGTAGCAATTAGCAGCCTGAACTGCCGTACTCAAGGATGAAGCTCTCTGTCGATTTTACTCAATATTTTCCTCGGGTAGAGTAGGACTGACTGCCCAAATCATAGGCAATCGTCTCTGGAAGAGTTTCATCTTCGTTTATCCTCAAGATTTCTCAATACATAAACAATCACCAATAATCATTGCAGGAACAGCGTCCTTCGCGGAAATGGTGAATGCGATTACGATCTCTGATTACCACTTTCCGGTTATAAACTGCAGATAGAATTTTAACAAAATTATGACAGTCTACACAAATGCGGAGGTCTTTCGCAACTCTTATTGTCGTGCCAGGTGGGGTAGAAAGAAGTCCAAAAGCAATGGCTAATTTCTCACTGTGATAAGAAAGTGCATATTGCTTACTTCCTGCTTCCATATTGTGCAACTCTGAAGTCATTTCAGCAACATATCCAGCAATCCTTAGTTGCTGTTTAATTTCTTCCAGCATTTTGTAGACTTCTCTTTTTCTTGGATGAGAAACGTCGTCTGCAACAAACTCGTGAACTTGCCCTTTTAACTCGATAGTACTAGAAGCAGGTGTTGTCTGAATTCCTTGGTCTCTCATCAATTTTCTCACTTCTAAAACCTTCTCCCAGTTCCCAACTGCAGAATATATATTCAACAAGAGAACATAGTCCCCTGCTTCTTCAGCCTTCAGTTCAACCAACTGATCAATAACTCGTTCTCCAAGGGCGGCGTGTCGATGAATTCTACACGCAGCCAGCAATGTCCTCCAAATTGCCGCATCTGGTTTAATCCGCATGGAACTTACAAGGTCATAAGCCTCGTCCAGCAAACCAGCACGGCCTAAGATATCTACCATACACCCATAATGATGAATGTTAGGCACAATCCCAAAGTCTCTTTCCATTGCCTGGAAAAACAACCTACCATCCTTGACTAGGCCAGAATGACTACAAGCAGACAGAACCCCAGTAAAAGTCTGATCGTCGGGTGTAAGACCTGCTATTTTCATCTGCTTGAAAGCCTCAATTGCATCTCTACCATAACCATTAGAAGCTAAGCCTGAAATCATTGCACTCCATGTTACCACATCTCTGTTATTCATCCCCTTAAAAATATCATAAGCGTTTTCGACACATCCACAGCGGGAATACATCGATATTAGAGAGTTGCAAACATTGGTCATATTATGGAAACCATGTACTTCAATGTATTTATGAACCTTTTCACCGAATTCTACTGCATTCAAGCTGGCACAGGCCTGAAGTAGAAGCAAACAGGTAACTTCATCAGGTTGACACCCATTTAGATTTCTCATTGCATCAAATAAACCCAAGACATCACGTGTTCGCTTGTTCCGCAAATAGCACGAAATCAACACATTAAAAGCGACGGTATCCTTATGAGAAATTTCATCAAACACTTTATGAGCTTCAATACCCATCTCCATGGAGGAATAAAAATCCATCAACGTTGTGAGCAAAAGGCAATCAGATTGATATCCATCACTCAAAATCCTAGCGTGAATCTGCAATCCATTAGATAAAGATCCAGCCTTTATGCAACACTTTGTTGCAAACATCGATGTCAAGGCGTTCGGCGGAGTGCCTGAATGAACCATATCTCGATATAACATAACCCCTCTATCGGGTTCACCATTGCTTAACGAATAAGCTCTGATCATGGTGTTGTACAAGAAAACATTGGGTTTTGGGAACTGGGAAAAAATCCTGTAAGAGTAAGTCAAATCGTGCAACGGAGAGAGTGCAAAACGGGAGAGAAAGGAGAGAAAAATGTGGGGATTGTAGAAGTAGAGGCTGCGTAAAATATGGGCTTGGAGTTGGAGCAAGTGGGGTTTGTGGTTACAAGATTTTGTGAGGGAAATCAGAGTCTTTTCTTGATGGGCATTAGGTGAGTTGGAAATCAAACTGGAACTGGGATGATCCTGAATGTTTTCAAGCGCGGCCGCCGCTTCAGACAGGCAGCGACGGGGAGAAGACTGGTGGCGCGACGCTGAAAGACTGAAGCAACCGATGGTTTTCATGACGGAGTAGTGGGTAGTTAATTTTGGCAGGAAAAAAATTTGAATTACGCACTTGAACGCGCGAATAGAAGAAGGGGAAGGGGGCCTTTTAACTTTTGCACTCATCCTTTCCCCTTCCCCCTACAAATGATCTTCGGCCGTACGTGTTGCCCCCACCGATGTGTCATGCATCTCATCATACGTATGACGGGAGATCGAGACTACTCTTCCCCCTATTAAAAATGCTTTTTATTGGTAATCATTTGCTATTGATGAATGGAAACGGTCACTTGCATACAACGTACTAGAGAATTTCTAAACGGAGCGAGTGAGGTAACGGATAGAGAGGGCACATGTGATAATAAGAGGACCATAAATTAACTTTTTATTGAGTTATATCATGTAAATGTAGAAACCATATCTCCCTTCAGTGAAGAGGAGATATAAAGTCCACGACTAGTGTTATATTAGAGCATCTTCAATGCTTGGGTGAGTTGAGGGAAAAGTCCATTCCACACAAGCAAATGCATTTTTTTGGCCAAAAACCGCCCTCTAGGTGATGCTGATTTCTCTAGAAAAAAGGCAGACGGGGTCTTGTAGGAGGTTTGGTTTGAGACCTTGGGTGAGACCAACTGACAATGCGGTTCAGCCTTATATCCCCTACATCTCTTCCTTTCCTTTATTTTTTTAATATTTCTTAGATTGTTTGACATGGGATGGAAATGGTGCATTGGAGCAGTAATTGAGTTGTCCCTCTTCACTCAATGGACTTTTGGGCCACATCATACAAGACTACCATCTATTTCCATGCCACATCAATAGCAATGCATGACATCTATTGGAGATGCTCTTAGCTCGAGTGATAATGTGGTAGTGCCAAATATAATCATCAATTCTCGTCGTATAATAATGACGTGACATTATCATATCAACACCTTGAGCTGAGATTAGCTCTGGATCTACCATAACAGTACCATTTAGTGGTGCTTGAAAATTTTTACATTTAGAGTTTCAATTAGTTTACATGACTAGCATATTGCTTTTTTTTTGGCAATCACTTGCGTGCAACATATTACTAATTTCCACACTATATGCATAGATTACTACTATATCGCTAAAATCTAACTGTAAGATGAAATCAAAAGTGGAAGAATTAGATTATAGAGAAGCAGACTCTTGGATAAAAGGGGGAAGGGGAACATATAAAGGACACTAGGCACTTTTATTTATTTATTTATTTATTTTTTGGGTTATGAGTAGAGGAGATCAAAACTTATGTTATACAAGTTCAGCACATATGTACATGTAAGTGGAAATTGAAAGAAAAATGGGTTTATTTATATGTTGATATATTAATTAGTGCTAAAATGAAATAATTAAATTCATGTCTATGGTACAAATTAATTAAAATAAAACAAAAAAATTAAAGAAAAAGAAAAATTAGTTTGGTGCCAACTGCTGACAGTACTATTATGGAACCTTAATTCTTCAAATACTAACTTAATTTTAAACACAAATCAGAGCTAAATCATAAATCACAAAGTACTAATTTGGGTTATTATTATTAGTTAATGTCTCCTGAACACAAGTTGAAGAAGGAAGAAAAGAAAATGGAACTCAAGGAGTAGTAAGTAAGCTTGAGTCTAGACCAAAAGATGGTTAATTTCACAAGAAGAAGAATAACAATAAGAGAGGAGCGATTTAATCTCTCCGTCATCTTCATCGTCTCCGTCCTTAGAGCCCGCAAAATCGAAACCTCCATTAACATCCGCCCTTTCTGCTTCTGCTGCTGTAGAATTGGTGTAGGAACTGCCTGCAAATTTCGATTCCATTGACGACATTCCTGCCACGAGCTTCCTTTTCTTGTAGTTCACCTTAAAACAGGCTTGTCTTAGCCTCTTTGTCTTGTCCTCCATTTGAATGTCCGGAATCTCTTCCATTAGCTTCCTTTCTTGTTCCAGAATCTGTATCGCCTCCCTCAACTTCCCATCACCTTCCTCCTTCCCCAAGGCCTGTAAAAATCAACATAACATCAGCTAAAAACTCAGCATTTTGAGGGATAAGACTAGTCGAGTTTATTGTTTAATTGAGAACCTGAACGTTCTTGATCAAGGTTTGGAGACTCATCAACTTGCGATGAGGCCACCTTCTAATACCCAACTCTCTACACCTTTTCTTCAAAAGGGTTAATCCAACGTTAAGTTCTCTTGCCGCTTGTGTTATCGGCATGTAAAAGTACTGAGAAATGGCTTCCCTTGTCAGAACTTTACAATTATTACTTGAATTGCTCTTTACTTCTCTCACTGATCTCTTCACTTTCTTCATCTCCTCTTCCTTCACATTCTCCTCTTCAATGTTGACCCCTCCATTCTTACTCTTATCATCATTCTCCGACAGCATCAGTGGAGGTTTTACGGTTCCATAACCACACAGGAAAGTCTCTGCACAAAAATTTGAAAAACAATCAGACATCTCTCAGACGAAACATTAAACCGTCGTCCGACATAAAAAGTACTATGATCATTTTTAGTTACCCGGAAGAAGTGTCTGGTTTTCGTCAATATTCAAACTTGAGTACAGAGGATCATCGTGCAGATACATCTCCATCTCCATCTCGGCCGTCAGAGGAAAATGTTGCTGGAAATCCATATTAGCAGAGTAACTACTGATTTTTTTAAAAAATTAAACAGACAAAATACAACATTAGAGCCCGGAAATTTGCATGTTATTACCAGAAAAATAGAAAGAGTGAAAAATGAACCTGAAATCCAGTGGGGTTGGAAATGGAAAAACATCTTCATATTCTTTGATTCCCATTACTTGATAATTTGACCATTCGATGAGAGACTGAATTCCCATCTTTCTTTCACAAAGAAACTACTCTGTTTCTAGTGTAGTTCTGTTTTGTGGTTTTCTGCAACCTAACCCGGTCATGGCTTAGTTCCCAATATATATATACCCATATGAATGAAGAGAGAGAGAGAGAGAGAGAGAGAGAGAGAGAGAGAGAGAGAGAGAGGGAGAGAGAAACGGGAATTTAGTATAGTAATTATGGAGATTTACTGCAGAGTGAATCGTGCGCCGTCTTATAAAGGATTAAACGTCCAACTTCGATTCACGCATTTTCCTACTTATTGCGTTTTTATGCATTTTTTCTGGGAATTTTTTGATATTGGATTGGGTTGGAACTTGTAATCTTGAAAATGTTAATTATGTTAACTTGATTTAACTCTTATATTTATCTTCTTCTAATTCAAACATTATTCCAACAAAAAAGGGTAAAATCTACACTAGTACATATATGTAGATAATAATTAGTATAATGTTAGTATTATTCTAAACTTAGATGACTCGCTAAGATCCTCGAACTCATGAAACATAAACGTTCGGATGAGACTCCAAATAATTTCTAATTGACATCTCATAGGAAATTTGTACTCAAGATAAGAAGTGATGACAAGGGTTTGCATTATATGCTCAAGAAAGTAATATTAATCTTGTTCGACTATAAATTGATCAGGGACAAAAATTCTAAAGAACAAAATAATCTTTAGAACAAGGGTCCATTTTTTTTTTTAGGGTTTTATTTTGAATTCCTGAAAATATATATGAGGATAGTCATCAATCAATAAAGTTAAAAAGGATCGAGTAGAGTAATTATTGGATTTAGTGTGGTGTGTGCTTTGGATTTGCTAAAATAGCACTGCATGCATGCAAGCAACCTACATATTTGGTGGCTGCTTTTCTATCTGTTTATATGAGGCACGCTATTCCATTCCATTTTATGATTATCACTTCACATGCTTGTTTTATCCTCTAATTAATCATTACCTTTCAAATCAAAACACATTATTTAATTTAAGTATACTAATTTGCTATTTTCTTGTTAACGGTGCAAATTATGCATATATATAATCGAGTGTGTTTTATATTTATCAATTCAGCTGAAAATGTTTGATTCAATTGAAAAAGTCGGGATTCAGTTCAATTTTTTTGTACTTAAAAACAACTGAATCTTTAGAACCCATTAATCCAAATTGCTTGGACGGGAAATATCTGGTTTAGTTGAAAAAAGTCGAGATTTAGTTTAATACTCTAATTTGAACCTAAAACAACTGACTATTTAGAACCCATTCATCCAATCTCTAACAAGTTGTAAATTATAGTGTAACGGACCAATGATTTTTATCCATGAAGGGGAAGTTATGATAAATTGTTTAGCATTCATCTAATAGAAAATGGAAGTTACAATCAAATTTAATTATCTCAAAGAGTAGAGTAATTGGAAATGAGTGGTTATTTACTGCATCATTATGAGCTCTTATTAGCTTTTTAATTGACCAAATAGGTTACACTAATAATGAAACTAATTTAATTTCCATCGACTTCATTAACAATATTAATGTGACGATTAAGCTGCAGATTTGTATAGTTGCAAATTGCATCTATTTATTTAGAATTAAAAAAAAAAAAGAGAATTGGAACATTTGTTATAAGAAAAATTTAATAACCACACTTGTAAAGAATCCAAAAAATCATTTTTAGAAAAATCAATTTTCACAAAATTAATTCTTACATTAAGAAAAAAAAATCCAATTTTCACATTTCTCAATATATCTTTTTTAACCACACGTTCTCCAAAGAAATAACTTCTCACAAATTAAACTCTCTAAAAATAAAAACCTTACACTCTTAATTATCGAGGGATTAAATAATTTCATCACAAAGATATCGATCATCAAAAGATCCATGCAAGTTATAATGTTGATCAATTTACGGGATGTAGAATAAATACTGGGTTTCAATTCATAAATTCCACTACTTTCTTGTTTGTGACCAGATAGAAAACAAAAATTGAGGCAGTTGCCTCATGATCTTCCTCCTCGGCCACGGCCACGGCCACGGCTGCTGCCTTTTCCACGCAATGCTTTGTTGACATCATGTTTTATCTGCATGTTCTCTGGCAGTGGTTGTATGTGATTTACACATTTTCTGAAGCTGAAATCATCAACAGAATCGTCGTCCCTTATGAGGAAGAAGCATCGGCTTTTGAACTGAGGGTGGTACCGGACTTGGAAAGCTTTAACCCCATTACCAATCTTTTTCTCTGGATCTGAATGTCCTTTCTTGAGTAATTCCAAAAGCACAATGTGCTCGTACTGGAAAAAATGAACGAGGAAAAGACATAGATTGGGCCATCTTGCAACACATATATGGAGCAACAAGTACATAAATATCATTAACTTGAGAACACCTTACCAAGACCAGCAAGAAAAACCAACAATGAGTTTGAAGTTTTTGACTAATATGACCCCAGCTTAATACCTCTACAGCAAACCAAAAGGTGAAAATGGGGAAGATGAGTTACCTATCTTTCAGAAAGATGTAATGCCCCAAATGATCAAATGTAGAATAACTGATAAACGTGACATGAACAGTACAACCAAAGAATTAGTAAATTATTTAACTTCCTCAAGGCAACAACTCTGGTGAGTGATGACTGAGGAAAAATTGTAGTTCCATCCAAATGATATGGAAATGGAGCAGAGTGAGATACAAGATAATTCTCTGCAATTCCAAGACAACAGTGTCTTTACCCACCAATCACTTAAGCCTAAGTAATCTTGAACAGAATGGGACTGCCATGGGCAGCAGCAGTAAGGGGAAATTGTATGGACATGATTCCAGATCTAATCTTTCCCGTGTCTGATTCTTTTGCATACGTCCAGTCTTTCTCCTTGGACAGAAATAGCGCTTCTTTACTTTGTAATCTGAATGAGTGATTTGCCTATTACAACATAAGACTCTTTTCCTATTTCTCATAATACAAGACACTGTACATATATTGTTTTCTTTGCAGAGAGCCTGAGCTTCTCTGAAGTTTTATCTACAAATCTACAAATCACATGATCTCCACAGCCAGTAGGCTTGCTATAATCAACGAGGAATAGTTTTCTAGGAACAATTTCATATCTACTTTCTCTCTTCTCAAATACTCTCTCCCCTGAATGATTCTTTTATTTCCCTTTTCATACAGATTAACTAGCACTTAGGTTTGTAATACCAAAGAGGAATTTTACAGTGCGATCCTGTTCTATTTCTGTTACAAGACATACAATATCTAGCTTTGTGCTTTCTTTTTTTTTTTGTCAGTGTAAGTGAAGCCATGTATGTATAAAAATGCATTGCTCCAGAGTCCAGATCTTTAACACACACTAGGTTCGCCAATAGAGCTTAATGTGGTGGTACATCTGTTCCAAGCTGAACCACCAATCTTTTATTATTTACTCCCTCATCCCACAAAAATGTTCCTCTTCTTATTTTCACTATGTTTAAGAAAATCTAATTAATGTTGTTGGAAAAGTAACATTTATGATCAATTTTTCTTATGCGCCCATTCTTTTATTTATTATTCCATTTCAACTCTTCTTGTTTTCTAATAACAATGCATATTAAACAGGAGTATATAAGAAAATTAAGAAATTAACTAAGAAAAGTGGACTATAATTTGGGACGGATGAAAAGAAAAATAGAGGACTATCTTTATGGGATGAAGGGAGTATTTATTTTGGGCATTGATTTTGAGTTACTCATCTGGAGTGCTAGGTTTCAACAATGGCAATGATCATTTTGCTGATATACACAGGAAACTGTCTCAAGCCTCCTCTTCTCTACTCTGTTGAATGCTCTAGTATTTGTATCCAATTTCTTCCATTAAACTTAATTTGACCAATTTTCGAGCACAAACTTCAATCGTCCAGGAAGCAGATAGTATATTCACAAAATAGGAGCAGCGTGGACGCAAAACTCGTGATTTAAGTTCATGGTCTGATCGGATGGCCTGAAAAAATTTTACTGTTTTGGATAGAAAATTTTAGAAAAAAATATAGTTTTAGGCAAAAGTCAATTGGAATTTTTTTTATATTACAGCCCGTGTCGATCCATCCTAATCAAGAATAACGAGCAAGCAACCAAACATAAAAACAGAACAAGCTCATAATCATATCAAGAGCACCCAACGTAAGTTGTGAAGGATCCTTAACAAGTTAAGCATGAAAATTAGTTTCATCATGACCATAGAATTTTATCCTGAAGTTTTCCAATTTAGGAACACACTCCTTCATATATCCAAAAGCAACAATTTGCAATCCTTTTGCATTGCCATCAAATCATCATCCAAAAAGAAGATGCTTGCAAGATCAGAGCAATACTTACAAACTTTAATTTACTCTAACGATATCTACTGCACAGAATTGAATTACATACTATAAATTTTTCCATCCAAGCTAGAAGTATAACTTTCTAAGTTTTCATCCTTAATTCTAATTCTACCAGCTCTTATATCAATGATTGAAATAACTATACTAACTTTTATTGAATGATATACAAAAATTGGGCAGAGCTTTAGATTTTTCCCGGTTGAAGGAACAAAAAGTTCGCAGAAAAGAGAAGTAATTAGCCGAATAAGTTATATTGAAATTTAAGAAAAGCCAAAATCTCACTGTACCTCATTGATGTTCAGATTGATAGTCCAGAAATGAAGGATCTTATAGAAGTAATCAAACATGTCCTCAGACGAGCCGAATGTCTTGGGGCCGACAGTGATCACATGCGACTCCTCCCCTTCTTTTCCGGAATCCTCGACCTTTTTCTCGTCGTTGGTCTTCAATTTCTTCTGGTTGTCCACTTCCTCATTAGCGTCCTCCCTGGCGCGCTTGGACGCTCCACCGTCCGAGTTCCCAGAAGCGTCCGGCGACGGGTCAGTGGCAGAACCGGTTTTGGGTTCGCAATTCATGTCTTGTGGAGCATCTGAAGCTTGTTCATCCGCCATTGCTGAGTTCCAAGAGCTTATGCAAAACCCTGACTGACAGCCCCTTTTGATTCTCTCTCTTTTAGGGTTTTACAAATGAAAATTTGACCCAATTAACCGAACACTGTGGGCCACGGGACAGAAGAACGATGGGCTCCGACCGAGAACCATGAAAAATTTTTTTTTTTTTTTTTTAACATGAACCATGGGTTTTACTCGCAATTAGTTAGAGCATCTTCATTGGGATGGTACATTATAGTAGTGATGTGGAGGAGAGATATAGAGAGAAGTTGATTATTTTAAGTAAATAGGAATAGAAAAAAGTGTAGAGAAAAAAACGGGAAAAATGAAAAAGAGGAGAAAGATGGAGATAAATTCAAAAATAATGATAAAATAATAGTGGATTGGGTAAAGTAGATGGTCTATTTGTAGACCTTACACGGGGCTCAAGGGAGAAAAAGTGAGGAAAAATGATGTAAATGAGAGAAAAGTAATTAAAAGAAAATAAAAATAGATAAAATTACGAGACCCATAAACTTTTTTTGTGTGTGTCTCTCTCTCATAGAATGGACATAGTAAAAAAAAATAACATTGAAGATGCTCTTAGGTCTTTTTATCTTTTTTATTATTACCCGATGAGTCCGGTTTGCAAACTCATCATTTTAATAAGAAATAAAAGAGAGTTTTAATTAAAAAAAAAGAATAAGAGATCAAATGGGTGGGGTTAAATGGTGAGGATTTGTGGACTATATATGAGTCCCATAAAATATGTGGATGTAATTAATCTCACCAATTTTTTTTTTTTTAAAATAGAAATTGTTTGCCAGTTGGGTGGACAAAAGGACAAATTGTGTTATTCGTCACGCTAGAGCTAGGGATGGCAATTTGAATCGACCCGCTCGAGAACTCGTGGGGCCCTGAACCGAGCAGGACAAAAATTTTTCGCCCCGTGGGTTGGCTAGGGCGGGGCGGATATGGATTACCCGCCCCGCCACGTCCCGTTTAAATTAAAACAATTAAAAATAAATAGTAAAATTAAGAAAAAAATGAAAAATATATTAAAAATGCTAAACGGGTCGCTAAACTGGTCAGAAATTCTGACCCAACCTGCCCCGCGACCCGGCCCGAACCGGATCCTCTCCGAATTTTGACGGGTCACGGGGTGCCGGCCCGCCCCAAACCCTACCCGTTGCCATTACTAGCTAGAGCATCTCCAATGAAAATGTCCATTGGTAGATAGAGATTGAGGGTAGAGATTATTTTAATTGAAAATAAAAAGGATAGAATTGTATAAAAAAGAGAGGGAAAAGTACAACAGATGAGAGAGATATAAAGAAATTCAAAGATAATGATACAATAGTTATGGAAAATATGGAGATAAATGTCTAGCTGTAAATATTGTTGTGGAAAGGATAACTAAAAAGTGGAGTGAAAGGGGAGAAAAGTAGTCCTTCTATGGAGTCCATGTATCCAATGGATTATGTGTCAATCTTCTATTGGACACACTAGGGGATAACCTTTTAATGTTTCCAATAAGAGCAAGTCACTATATCTATTAGACATTATAAAATGATGTTCAATGGACACTATAGAATACGTGGGGAGAAAAGTAAGCTAACTTGATTTTTTTTTTTTGGTCTTTCAATAGACAATGTAATAAGGGTTCTTAAGATAAAAACCCTTTTTATATAGCTTTAAAAAGTACATTGTGTTTTGAAACTATTTGTAAAAATACTCCACACATTTGTAAAAGTATCCCTACTAAATTTTAATTAATTTCAGTTTTTTACTAAATTTAATTATAAGAATATAATATAATTATTATAATTAATATGTAGTGTTTTTACGACAACACCACCGCCGTTCACAACCGTTGTTGCTGCTGCCGCCACTAAGTCATTGAAAAACTAGTACTAAAATCTCTTTAAAAAAAATCTCGCAACACATGGTAACATGGAAAAAATTGTGTTACTAGTAATAAAAACTCTAAACAAATATCGTAACACATCGTAACATGTAAAAAAATTTGATAACATAGCAACCTAATAAACTCAATAAAAAAAGAGTAACAACAACTCAAAAAGTCATGTGAAAATAAAAACAAAAAGAATGTTAACCGAAAAAAATGATAACAACCCCAAAAAAGGAAAAAAACAACTGTAACAGTCTCAAAAAAGTAATGCGAAAATAGAAAGAAAAAAGAATGGTGGTAACAATCACTAAGAACCCAAAAAAAAAACATGTCAATGAGTGATAACATTGAAAAAATACAAGAACACAATGGTAACAAAAAATCAAATTCATCTTAAATAAATTAAAAAAGACAGTAACAATCCAAAAAACTATTATTTTAACAAAAAATTAAATCATGAAATGTTGTGAGCATAGAAACATAAACTCCAAAAACTCACCCAATATCAAGTTATCAATTTTTCTTTAACAAAAAAAGCAAAATCTAAAATTAAATGTCTAAAAAAAAGAAAAAGTTGGAAGAAATTTAAAAAAAAATGAAAGCACAATTTTAGATCAGCCACCGGAAGTTTCTGGCGACACTAAGCAATTGATGACGTGGCTGCGTCGTTACTGAATGTACGAGCGAACGGACTGCTGTTCGCAGCAGAGGCGATAGGCCCGATCTGAGTCCCCATTGAACAACAGGTGGCGGACGATGACTGGGAGTGCCAGTGGCGAGCAGCGGCGACAGGCATGGGAGAAGATTTTGAGAGGAAAAAATTGAAAGTGATAAATAATTAGGGTTTGAGTGTTTGTAGGATTAAATAATATGTAATTTTAATAAATTAAAAAATATATTAAAATTAATAATTATGATAACATAATTTTTTATTTAATTAATAATAAAAGGAAAAAAATAAAATAATAAGTGAATTTTTGCAATTAAAAAAGGTAAATTTGCAATTATTTCTAAAATAGAGATATATTTTAAAACTTGTTAAAAAAATAATGTATCATCTAATTTTCTCATGTAATAAAAAGGGGTGTATTAGAGACACTCTGATTTGCAGTCAGATGTCCTTGGACTTGCAGTCAGATGTCCTTATATAGTTGTAAATGAATACCAAGTTTCTATTTGAAAATACTTTTATTTAAGAATAATCTCTCTAGCATTTAGAAGCCCCTCCTTTGATTGCTCACCCATTGACTTGGTTATTGTACAAAGATTACTAGTGAGATTGATGGTATTTTTTTTTTTTTTTTTTACCTTGTGTATAGAAATATGCAAACCAGCTTACTCACTGAATTGTGAGGGCATCTAATTCTATGTTGGGTAAATTTCAAACATCGTCCCTAACTTTTACACTTAAAATCACCTAGGTCCCTAACATTTTTTAGCGCACTGGGTCATCAATCTTTCATAAATACGCACAAAATGTCCATCCTGACGGAATCCGTCTAAAATTCCGTTAACTCACGGGTCCAATTATTTCAATACCTTTACTCTTTAAATTTTAAAAATGCAAAAGGAATTTAAAAATTTTAAAAATACATATAAAAAAAGAAAAATAAATAAAAAATGAAACTGAATGGAGGAGGCCCCCATTCTCACTGCCATTTCCGGTGGCAGAAGAATGCGGAGAGTCTCCCCCCATTTTCTGCCAGAATGGCAGAATAATGTAGAGGAGTCTCCTACCTATTTTTTGCCGGAAATGGCAGAAAAAATAGGGAGGAGAGACTCCCCCATTCTCTTGCCATTCCGACAAAAGAATGGAGGGCAGTCTCCCCCTCCCTTTTTTCTCGGAAATGGCAGAAAAAATGGGAGGAGACTCCCCCTATTCAGTTTCTTTTTTTTTATTTTTTCTTTTTTTATATACTTTTAAAATTTTAAAATTTCTTTTTGCTTTTTTAAAATTTAAAGAGTAAGGGTATTGAGGTAATTTGACAAATAAGTTAACGGAATTTTAGATGGATTCCGTCGAGATGGACCTTTTGTGCCTATTTATAAAAGGTTGAGGACCCAGCACGCTAAAAAAATAGTTAGGGTCCCAAGCGATTCTAAATGCAAAGATTGGGGACGATATGTGAAATTTACCCTTCGATGTTAAACTCCATTGAGTGAGTAAAGATTTTTCCTATTCTGATTTCTAATGTACTTTATCTTGATACAAGTAATAATAAATTACAAGTTAAAATGGTTGATTTGGTAGCTGGATTGATTGATTCACTTGATACATAGCTTAAATAAATAAACAACGGGTAATTGGCGCAAAATGTCCTTACCTTTCAATTATTTTGCTCAAATCGTCCTTACTTTTTTATTTTTTGGCAATTCAGTCCTCACCTTTGCATTTTTTTGTGGAATTCATCCCTACCGTCACCCACGGTTAAATCTCTCCGTTTGTCAACTCTCTTTGTAATATTATATATATACTTATATTATATAAAGCCTAAATTAATGCATTAATTTTTTTTTTGTATTTTCAAAAATTTAATGTATTCAAATCTAAATACGCCAATAAAATATTAGATAAGATTAAATAAGAGAGAGTTTTATTTTAGTATGTTGTTTTGTAGGGTTTAAAACTGAGTACTAAATGGGCGTGTAGTTAAAAAGTATAATAAGCAAAATAATTAACAACGTCCAGAGATACTAAACCCAAATGTTGATGACGAAATATGAAATTTACCCATGAAATCTATTATATTAATCTAAATCAAGCGTTAGACACCGCATTTTTCTCACCTTTTTCCTACAGTTTCAATAGCTGCTGCACTTTTACGGTAATGAGTTTTGTCTGCATTTACCTACTTAATAGATATATATATTTTTTCTTTTTGGTCTTTTATCTCTCACAGAACTTACCATCTTCATATCTAGACATGCTAATAAAATGTAAGATAAGATTAAAGAAGAGAAACGAGTTTTATTTTATTATATTATTTTACAAGGTTCAAAACTGAGTACTAAATGGACATATAGTTAAAAAAGTATAATAAGCAAAATAATTAACAACGTTGAATAAGCAAAAAAATTAACATCGCATAATGGACGTTGTTAATTATTTTCCTTATTATTATACTTTTTTGACTGTACGTCCATTTTGACAATGTTGAATAAGTAAAAGAATTAACAACGCATAATGGACGTTGTTCATTATTTTGCTTATTATACTTTTTTAACTATATGTCTATTTAGTAATCAGTTTTGAACCCTATAAAACAACATAATAAAATAAAACTCATTTATCTTTTTTAATCTTATCTAATATTTTATTGGCGTATTTAGATTTGAATGTATTAATTTTTTGAAAATACAAAGAATAATAATTAATGCATTAATTTAGACTTTATATAATATAAGGGGTAATTGGCGCAAAAAGTCCCTAGATTTGGACACTCTTGCGTAATCAGCCCCTACCTTTGAATTCTTTGCAATTTCACCTCTACCTTAATAATTTCTTAGCAAAATTCATCATTTATGCTAAATTAGTCCCTTGTTAGAAGGGCATTTTTGTCACTTATGCATATTTAAAAAGGTGCAAAGAAGGTCCCAATATAAATATAATTGATCAAACAAATATTTAAAATTTATTCATTATTGATTGAACAAAAATTTATAGTGAAATAGTATTTAAAAAATAAAAATGAGAGGGGAGAAGGGAAAAAAAACTAAAGTTTATTTATTTTTCCGATCTTACTAGTAATTTCGGTAAGTCATTTTGTTCATTGAACCATAACCACTTCCAATCACTCCATGTACACTCTACCTCTAAAAAAATATTTTATTTTTCAATAATGCTAATTATTTTGAAAACTTTACTTGCAATTATTTTTAATATTAATGTATAAGTGGACATAAATACCCTTCTGATAAGGGATTAATTTAGCACTAAGGATGAATTTTGCTAAGAAAATATGAAGGTAAGGGTGAAATTACCAAGAATTCAAAGGTAGGGACCAATTACACAAGAGTATTCAAAACTAGGGACCTTTTGTGTCAATTATCCTAATATAAATATATATAATATTACAAATAGAAGTTGACAAACAGATAGATTTAACCGTGGGTGACGGCAGGGACATGGGTGGAACCGGGGGCCTTCTTGGGCCCTGGCCCTGGGCTGTCTCGGCCCAACCCTTGTAGAAATTAAAAAAGTTTTTTTTGAAGGCCGGCCCAGAGGACTTTTTATTTGGGCTTGAGGGGCTAAATGGCTAAATGGGCTGAGGAGTTTGAGTTAAAAAAAAGGGCAAGAGTCCAAATTGGAAACGGGGAAGGCTGAAGCAGATTGGCAGAAACTTTGAGCCTTGAGGCAGCGACCGAGACGGAGAGGCGGGTGCAGGCAGCAGCGATCGAGACGCGGGCGGCATCCAGTCGAGGCGGCTCAGGCGAGCGCTGGCCGCGGCGGAGAGGTTGTGGGCGACGGATTCATCCATATTGTAGCTTTAATCAGGTTTTATATCTAGTCCTAATTCCTAAATCCTAGAATTGATTTTACCTTAATCTAAGCAAATAATCAAATTACCTCTAATCTCTAGATTTATATGGAATTTAAGACTCATATATTAGATATACATAGGTTGAGAATGGTTGAATATTTGAATTTCATATTTATATGGTTGAGGACTTGAGGCAATGACCATATAATATTTATATTTATAATATTTCATATTTATACTAGTCAAGAACTGTTGAAATTTGAATATGGTTGAATAATGAATATTTTCTTCAATTAGACTTGAGGCAATTAAGAAAATATAATTATAAATTAATAAATGATAAATGGTTGAGAATGGTTGAATATTTGAATATTTGAATTTCATATTTAGTTCAGGTACCTCTAAAGCTATAGAACATGCACGTCTAAATGCCACTTTTTAGCTTTTACTATGACACGTACACTTCCATATATTCCTTACCAAACATTTTATTTAATATATATGAGCTTAATTGTCTTCCAAAAATATGATTCATACCATGTCATTACTGATCTTATCAGACTAGAGACTGTGAGAACTGAATTGCAGACGTTAGCTTCTATTTTGGTGCTCAAGAAGATAGAGAGTTCATCGGATTAATTTAAGTTATAGCATAGTGAATTTTTAGCGGTTGTTTTCAGAAATTACACGTGATAAAAATGGATTATAGAAGTTATAGTCGGGTGATATTAGTTAGGCGCCATTGTTAGCTTGGGCTTATTATGTAATGGAACTATTGATTCCATAATTTAATAAATAAATGATATGCTGGTTTTTCGTTTTGTTTCATTTCTTCTTTTCTTTTTTCTTTTAACGCAAAAGTATACTATAAAGAAAATGGCTTTTATTGTCACTTATTTTGAATTTCATATTTATATGGTTGAGGACTCGAGGCAATGACCATATAATTAGTCTTGAATTGTTGAATATGGTTGAATATTTTCTTCAATTAGACTTGAGGCAATTAGCCTTTAAGAAATAAGAAAATATAATTATAAATTAATAAATCATAAATGATTCTTGTTGGTTGAACTGTTGAAGTCTTGAAGACTTGAATTGACTTGAATTGACTTGAATCACTTGATATGTTAATTACTTGAAGAAAATTATAACTTATTAAGTATTGACTAGTGGATTATGGACCAATGGTTGAATCTTTGATTTAAGAATAGGTTGCAATTTACATGGGACTTTGAATTTATGCTTTGATGATTGATGGTGATTTGTTTGTACGGTTAATGGTTTGATTATTTGGCTTCTTGAAAGAGAACTTGCTTGCACAGTAGATGTAGACCCTCTTATTGATGAATTTGCTAAAGTGAAAAATCATCGGGTCCAACTCACATTTTAGCCAAATGTACTAGATTTTGAATTGTTGCAAATTTTGTAATGCATTTGACTTGAGTGTGCTTACTTTTTTGAAAACTTAGAGCTCGTATGATTTTTTTCGAGTTTTTGATCCGGCTCCCCCCACTTTTGTGTCCTGGCTACGCCATTGGGCAGGGACGAATTCCATCAAAAAATGCAAAAGTGAGGATGAAATTGCCAAAATATGAAAGGTAGGGATGATTTGAGCAAAAGAATTGGAAGGTAAGGATGTTTTGCGCCAATTACCCAATAAACAGCTATAATATAAATAGACAACACTGCCATAATATATATATATATATATATATATGATACTAGATTGAAACTACCAATGAGAGAGACATTTGTTTTTATCCATACTCTTTACAAGTGATATTCTAAAGAGAGGGTCACTCTCCTTTGCCATGTGGCTGCACCACATTGTGGGGTTGGGGGATCTCAGTGTGGTGCAGCTGCATGGCTCCGTAGGACTTCTAGATTTAGCATTGGATTTAGTACTTGGCAATATTCCACTTAAATAACAGTAACCCTTTTGGCTAAGATAAGAATTTGTTATCACTTCAAGGGACATCTTATTTACCAACCCTTCACTTCACCATAAACATGAAAAATCAATTGGATAGCTTATGCACAGTATAGATCCTGGGCCTTATTGTCATTTGAGTGACTTTTGACCTTGATAGGTATATTGGCCAGCAGTGATTGTGAAAAGAACCTAGTTTTGTACATATCTTTAGAGCAATGGTGAAAAGCTACGTTAACATTCATCATCTTATAGCTCTATTGTATGCTTTCAACATTTCCTTTTATTATAATGATTCTTGGAAAAGAGATGAAAACTCAAAAGTGGATGAAGAAACTAGATACTAAAATTTAGAAAGCAACCGTTTTGTTTCAAAATTTAGTTCATCCCATTTTACTTTCAATAAACAAAGTTTCAATGAGTTTGCATTTCTGTGTGTGTGCGTAATGGAAATTTAGTAAAGAACAACAGAGTAAAGAACAATAGAAAGGAAAGGGGAGTTACCATTTTGCCTGTTGGTGATCTCAAACGATCTGAATTCCGAAATATACAAGAGATCACAGCAATGTGACAACTACTAACATATTTTTAAATCGTTTTGGTTGCATATACTGTGACTTGGGAAGCCTGTTGGAAAGTTGTAGTGAACTTGCTAATTAAGATTTTCTACTATTTTAACACTTTCAGATTTGAAGTTTTAATAATATCTAGAGTAACTTTTCTATCTCATTTTTTATAATATGAAATGATTAGGATTTTTTATTGAAATTATGAGTCTTTCATCATTTATTTTTTATTTTTACATATGTGAAATTTCTTTCTTTGTAATTTTTCTCTTTTGATTTGATCTTTCGCTTTCTTGCAATTTTTGTGTCATCCTCTGAGCTCGTGACATTCTAGGTGTTCATATTAGTGTTCATTTCTTTTTCATTTTTGCCCTTTTTTGTTTGGCTCAACTTCTGCCAGTCGGGGTGTTGCTTGCTCTAGGATGATATTTATTTTCATTTTCGTTTTTTTATTTTGAAAGTTTCAGTGCTACTGTTCTTGAAAGTTGCTGCTAGGACTATCTTCCTCCTGTGAAAAGTGGCCATATGCATGAATGATTAGTTAGGATGAATTGTAGTGTATGACTAGAGCGTTGTACTTATGGAATGTGAACGATCAGAGAAGCAGCATTTTATGTTATCCTTCTTTGATGGTTCTTTCTTTTCTATAGCCACGTATGCTCTGTTAACGCTAAATGCTACCCATTCATAAGATTGGTAATAAGAAATCTTTTTAACCTATATTATTTTGTTACCAGTTGGTCTTGGTAGTTAGTGGATAGTAATGGGCTTTCCCTGCCTCTATGCCAACTTGTCTCCTTATCAGATATTCTTCATCTCTAAGTGGAGACATTAGAGACATTGGAGCATTCTGGGAGAATTTGGATTGGAACAAGATTGTCTTGGTAATTGGTATATATTATGTTCATGGTGTTTCCTAAGTTTCTATATTACATTATTCATTATAGAAAAGGAGTATTAGGGCTTCAATTTAGATGGACCATTGAATTGATTGATAGATTATTGCCATTAAAAGATCTATTTTCCATGTTCTCCTTTCCCCTTTATCACAGAACTTCTTTGACACCAGTTGTGCATCAACTTGCACCAGGAAGTTTGTTAGAAATTCAGATTTTGTAATATAGGAACAGAAAATAATATGTAGTAAAAAAAGTAAATATATGGAATATGTGAATGAATGTCATATGTAGATTTACATTATATATTTATGTACTGAATACAGACAGCAAATGAATTTAGAGACATTTTGTCCTCTGCTTCAGTACACATTTATCTGATAGACTAACACAATATTGATTGTAGTTTAGCATATGGTGAGTTGTCGTCGTGGTTTTTTCTCCATATTTATCTGATGTCCTTGATTTAGGTTCTGATTTTGATTTTTTTTTTTTTACTGTGGCATGTTATGGAGTTACGAGAGGGGAAGGCAAATCTGGGGAATTTTGCAGCATGATGGTAATTTTTTGCTTGTAGTTTTCACACGAGGAAATTACTCTTTCGTTCTCTTTTCTTTTCAACTTTTTCTTGTCCGATTTTTGGTTTTTCCAGGTTTGTTCTTTATTTCTTTTTCTTTTGAGACCAAGAGCAACTTCTATTTCTTGATCAAGCTTTTCTTCTAGAGTTCCACAAATGTAATCAACCCAACCCCTTCTGCGAAACAACTAATGTTGTAGCTAAACCTAAGTTATATTCTAATATTATGTCACAATTTTTGCTGCACTTTTTGTCATTATTAATCCATGTGAGTTCTAGCAAATAGTGAAGCAAAGCATGTGCAACGCACGTATAGTAACTAGTGTGTATGTATATATACACACATATATGTTGGAGAGTGTTGTAATTGTTGGTTAAGATATTGGATAATTGGCCTAATTTATTTCCCAAAGGTGAAGCAGATAGTGACTGGTTCCAAATTGTCAACTAGTTCTTTTTCTCTAGATAGTGTCACATACAATATTATTAATTAGTTATTGAGCCAAATTTTTCTTTACAGTGGTCCGTGTTCAAAAATCTCTAAATTTGCCCCAGTATTAACAAGTTGATAAGGCAGTTCACGAACTTGCCTCATTTGTTAACATGAAGTTCGGTCATTTGTACCTGAAACGATAGTGTTTAAATACTTTTTACAACCCTAATATATTGTGACTTTCTGGTTTGTTTTACAGCTCTTAGAGTAACTTTTACAACATGGGTCAATGAAGTAATGATATTTCAATCTTATTCAGTTGAATGATAATCGTTCGTTAATGGGAAAATATGCTTACGTGGCGCTTTTTTGTTTGTATAAATGCACTATATATATATATTAATTACTTGTACATGTTTATTTATTTATTGACAAATATGCATAATTAATAAAATCAACCCTCCAATTCTATCTATTGAACTGATAAAAATCAAGTGTCTCGATCAATAGATGATCAAACTAATTTATCTAACTCGACCAACAACTAATAATCAGTCGCAAAGTCGCAATGAACCTTTGTCCGTTAACTGTCACATCATTGATTTTAGTTAGGAGATATAGGCCCATAAAATGTCATATTTCAATATCCTCACCCCCAATCACAATCCCATTTTTCTCCATATTCTGCTTGATGCTTTCTAAAACTATGTTATCACGGAAAATGTGGAGAAAAAAAGGGGAAAAAAGAGAGAGATAAGAAAGAAAGAAAGAGTACTGAAGAATGACATTTTATGTGTTTATCTTTCTACTATCGTACGCATTGCTATAGATGATGAAATTTACCAAAATTTTGCTAATTCAAGAATAGTGTTTTCTTTTTTTTTTCTTTCTAGTTGGGAAGTTGTCATTTTTCTTAGTTGACATTGAATAAAAGAATGTATGTATGTATTTACACGTACAACATATGTACCAATCTTAAAATGTATTGATGCCAACTAAATTAGAGATCGCCTTCAGTGTAGATAATTATCGCTACAAAAAATAACATGTACAAAAAATTATATAACAAAACGGAAAGTTACCTTTTCTTTTTTTTCCCCTAGTCTCCCCTACATCTGTGAAAACATTGCCTTTCTTTTCCGTCCCATATATATTTTCACCTGTCGTCTAATTCCTTCTCAATATCAATCATTCTTTCCATCACTGTTCCTTTTAACGGTTAGATTCACTAAATTACTTCTTCTCTTTAATTTGATTTGATTTGTCTGCTAACGCGTCAGTCTGGTGTTGCCATCCGCACATGGCTGGACTGGACAAACAGATTTTTGTATTCATACGGTAGGTATACATAGATTTTTATCCACAGTTGCATATAAATGCAACCACCGCTTCAATTTCGTCAGCAATTGCTAATTTTAAAAACAAATGAATTATTCAGGTTCCTTTTCTTCGATTTCGTCATCAATGTCCTTGAAGAATTAGCAAAGCAGCCTGTTTTTCACTTTCTAGTTTTATATACCTGAAAACTTCATTCAAGACCAAAATCAAAAGAATACCATTTTCGTTTAAGGTAATGCAGTTTTGCAATGTCATTCTATCTTTTGTTCTTCTTTTGATTCTGTATGAAGTAGTTGCTAAACTTTTCTGGGTCTTCTGTTACTCTATTTGTAATTTCTGAGCCTGGGTATTGAAATTTATCGGTGAATACTCCCCCCCCCACCCTTTTGATTATTCTGATTTCGCTGCTCTAAGTTGTTGGTGGATTTTGTCTTGAATGGTTCAGTGGCTAGAAACTTATGACCTTCATGTTGTTAAGATTCTTCTTGGTAGCTGAATAAACTGAATGGAAGAAAAAAATCCAAAAATTCTGCTTTGTTTTTTTTCTTCTTAGTCTGCATTTTGCTTACCGTATTTTCCAGTTTCGTATTATAAGCCATAATTTAATTTAAAATATGGTGGTATGCATTCAGAGGTCAGAAATCACGGGGAAATGCACCTGTTTTTATTTGTAATTTCCCACCATGATGGTTCCCATAGTTTACTCTCCCAAAATTTCATGATATGGAAAGGATAATTTTTTTACACATTTCTAAACACCCGTTGCACGTGATCCTACCTGAGGAATTTTATCCAAAGTCACTTTACCAATAACTTGGAAATTTTCAAGACTGGATTAACCAATGGATTGCACAGTTTCGTCCTTAGATAGTTCTTATTGTAGTAGAAAAATTAGTAGTTTTTGCCTTTTTCCATTGATGATCAGTCATTTTCACTTGTTTTCCTTGATGCCCATGTGATTAATGTTAAGCTACTTTGTCATTACTTAGATATATAAGTTCCCGGATAAGTAATGGGCGAACACTTGGTCCTATGCGTTGATCACCTTGTTACTCATGAATCACTGCCATTACTCCAAGGGCAAGAGATTTCTGAGTTTTCTGGTGAGAGCTCCAATACTGGCAATGTTGATTCATCTACTTTGGTGGTTGCTACTACAGAAAGTAAAGAAAAAGAAGTAGCTGACGAACAAGTCGCTTTAATTGATTTGGTAGAGTGCCGCATTTGTCAGGAGGAAGATAGTGTTAAAAACTTGGAGATACCTTGTGCATGTAATGGCAGTTTGAAGGTATTGTTGCTTGGTCTTTACTTTAGGAGCTGCTGTCTCTTTTATTGTCTATTGATGTATGTCTAGTACTGTCAAAATGTTCTCCTTTGGTAACCAAAGTGTTGAATTTACATTGTCTGGCAATGGTTAACAAATCTTGTATGAGGCATGCCCATGGCCAGGCTTTGTGTTTTGCTTTGGGGAAAAAGCGTCTACCTTCGTTGAGGAATTAGATGAATACTGTATTGGACAGTAATTGATATTTCTATTGGAGTCTGATTAATTTGATACTGTTGAATGCCAATATAAATTCTCTATCTTGGCAGAATTTTCTACCTATATTGTTTCATATTCAATTACAATAGCTTGTCATATTCACAGTCTGTTCCTTGACATGTTTCTACTCACCTAACTTATTTTCTCTGTTTCTGTTATTGTTCCATTAAAAAATCCAGTACGCTCACAGGGATTGTCTTCAACTCTGGTGCAATGAGAAAGGAAATATAATATGTGAGATATGTTGTCAGGTATACCACCAGTGCTTCCTTTATCAAATCTATTCCTGGGGATGTAAAACAACGTACTTATTTTAACTCTTACAAGTTGTAGAATCTTAAATTTATGATGACTTTTCCAAATGATTTTCACCATTTTTGCAGCCTTACAAAAATGGGTACACTGCTACAGCTCGTGTTCAGCCTGAAGATACTTCTGTTGAGTTCAGGCATGTTTTGACTTTTTGGTCATATTTGTTTTTCCCTTGATTTTTTTCTTAATGGATCATCAACCATTAGCTGTTGGATAAAAAGACTCAAGATGTAAATGCAACTTTTCTTCTTACCTTTGACTGAATGATGATCTTGGCAGTTACCAAAAATGTTGCATATTTAAAGAAATTATATGTGAAGTGAGATATAGAATATAAATTCAGAAATTTTAACTTTTTCCTGTATACCACGTTTATCAGGAATGAGGCTTCTGTTTGGTTATCTGTCTAATTATATAAAATGTTAAAATTGTACACAATTTGCCAGTCACTCGAGGCTTTTGAGTTTAGCTTTCTTATTAAGGAGATGCTTGACAGAGAGGTGGAATGCATGGTGGAAGAGAAGGGGGGGGTGATTTTGCACAGGGGCTTGTAGTTCGTATTCATCGTCTGCATACAGTATTCTGCACATGTGATGTAAATTATAAGTTATGATCTTTCAATTGGACCCTGGGGCATTTCTTCTTTGTTTGGATAAAATGTCACTAGAAGAGAAGGCGATATTGGCATTTGAGTGTGATGGTCTGAAATAGACATCTCATCTCTGTCTATGGTGTGGTTGGGCATTGGGTTGTTTGGTTCGAGTTTGGGTCCAGACTGAAAGCAACATGACCACTGTCATTTTGGGAAAATCGGCACCTGAACTGGTCAGTTCTTGGTCTGAGTTTGACTGCTTTTCCTCAGTTTCGACGTGAATTTTTGGTTTCCCTCAGTTTTTTTTTTCCTTTTGTTTTTTAAAAATTATTTGGGCTCAACCCAACCAGGTTCGGTTGGGTTGTTGGGTTTGGTTGAGTTGACCCAAAAAATTGCCCACTTCTATGGAGCACTGACACTCTTGGATGAGTGTTCCTACCCCCTTCCTTGAGCACCGACACTCAAACATTTTAAGACACATGATATGCTTTTTAAACTTTTCAACGCCCATAAGACACTGCCTAGAGGTAAGTGGTTAGGTGACAAACATGCCACATGTTATGTCATTGTTCACATTTTATGGTTTTAACGCGTGAGGACCATGTCCTTTACAAATCAAGGATGGAAAGTGCCATCTTCTAGATTAAAAATATAAAATTAAGCAAATTATAATCTTTGAAACACTAAAGTAAAGAAGTCGAAATAAGATGAGAAACTTCCTATAAACTCCTTGCCTAATTTGTTACTTCTACTGTAGGTGCTTTAATTCTTTGAGTTGGCGTCTATATATAGTAGTACTTGATGTTATCTTAATATAAGTAGTAGCAAACCTGTTCCAAAATATTTGAACTTTGAACTCCAATATGATAGTGTTGGGAGTCAAATATTCTGTTAATGTGTTTGAACGCATTATACTAGTTGAGTGAAGAAATCTCATTATTTTCAATCTTATAAGGAAGAACTTGTAATCGGCACATTACCACAGTCTAGTTGGTCCTAAGGGACAAAAAGGATATGACATAAGTGAATTGAAATATAAGTCATGTGGTTACGCCTAGCTCAGGCAGTTTTATGATCAGTTGCCCAGGTTGTAATGCACTAGCACATGCATGCTCTTCTTCTATGAGTGAGACTCTATCCAAATCTATGTACTTCCTCGCAACTTATCTTTTTTGAGTTCTATACATTGCCTCTTCTTTTCTACCAATAGTTTAGACTTGTTCAAGGGAAGGGCAACTACTGGCTATCCTAAGAACTAACCTTAGACTCTTCTGAAGAACCTAGAAGTTGTGGTTGAAACCTTGTCAAATTCAAAGGTAAGAAGTTTATGTTAAAGAAATTTGTGACAATTGATAGGCACTGAAAAAAATTAGTGTCCCATAAGCAGGACTATGACACTCTAATGTAGTTTCACGCGTTAGGTAGGAAGATTGCATTAGATGGATAATTAGTGTCCCATAAGTGGGGCCTCTTTGACACTCAGATGTAGTAGCGAGATTGCATTAGATGGGTAAGGCATAGGGAGGATGTCAGTGAAGCAACACAATACAGAGGACAAGAATACGATGCATCCGGATTAGTGACCCCAAAAGGAGGTTCATCAACCGAATTCGACATCCATTATTATTGGTGAGGAAGCAGTGCTCTTGTTACATATGGTCAAACAGATGTTTGCGTTTGTCCTAGCAAGCATATTAGTGTGATGTTCCAGTTCGCTAGGTTGTCTCTTGCATGTCTATCAATTTAACAACAGATTGTCCTATTTGGAATCTCTTGATCAATGCTTGTTTTCAACTCTCCGAAGTATTTAGTCAATTATGGCCTTCTCGTATCTAGTATTTTACAATGACTTGAACAATTCATTATTTTTGGAAGAAGTTAATATTTCCCCCCCCCCCCCCCTGCAATCTTTCCTTTGTTAGAAATTATTTCACTCGACTAAAGAACTTAGTAATTTTTGTTCATGGACATAATTTCCTTCTACTTTTGACATGTTTGGTATACTGGATTGAAAAGGATAAAAAAAATAAATACAAAATTAAATGGATG
>CAVNYN010281220.1:0-31393 GCA_963692815.1 Nyctanthes arbor-tristis | reverse complement strand
TTCTCCTTTTCATTATCTTTCAATTAAGTCACGGTACTTTAGTTTATGTCACTTGAGGACGGAATTCTTTCTCTATCGTCAATTGAATAACAATCTTTATATTTTCTGAAATTCAAGAACACTTGTGGCATTTTAAATGCTTCATTGTTCAAATAACGTTTATATTATCAATACATTCTCAATAACCAGATTCTAATTTCAATTCATTGTCCAAGCATTAATCGTATAGGTGATAATCTAGCCATCTAATACCATCACAATTCTTGACAGTCTTGAAATCCTTCAATTGAATGACAACTATCCTTAAAATTTTACGGGGTGTTACACATGTAGTCATATTTCTAGGCATAGAAATATGGCAGCCCACACCCTTGCTTCTCTCGCTATCTCTGATGTTCTTAGTGGTACATGGTATAACTATATTCCTGAGTGTATTGGCACAGCAGTATAGGTTTGACTTATCTTAATGAAAGTATAGTCTTTAAAAAAAAACACATCCAATGTGCATGCTTTTAGGTTTGACATGAGAGCATAATAAGTACTTTTACATTTTGAATAAATTGAGTTCTTTTTTTCAATATCGTGTGTCCTAGCCTTTCATAAAATAAATAATATATTGTCCCACATGCTCTAAAATACTATGAATTAATAGATTTTTATGAATTGGTTTTGTGAAAAAATAATTTTTTAAGAGAATGTGCGGTTGAAAAAGTAAGGAAGAATCATAGATTTACGTGTAAAATTATTTTAATAGAGGAATGTGAATGAGATAAGTTTGAGTAAAAATTGATTTTGAAGAATCTAATCAAACCAATCAGAAATTGACTTATATGCCCTTACCAATTTAACTAAACACAAAAGAGTTTTAAAAAATTAAAAATAAATAAGACAATTTTCTTTTCCAATCCATCCCAGCCCAGCCTGCCAGCATCACCATACCAATGTCTCGTCAACCAAAAACTTCCAATAAATAGATCGCTTCAACTAAAACTTCCAATAAACAAATATTATACAATGTGGATAACCACAAAAATAATACTCTTCTTTATTTTTAAATTTTTTTAATTTAAACTAGATTCCCACCAGTGTATTGCACGGAAAGATACTAAATTAAATTATATCTTAATATTACTACGAACTATTAACTGTAGCCACATCAAACTGCAATATTTCGATTATTTTGTTGTTAACTAATAGTTAATATATTTTACTCGATATGAAATGCTATTAAACGAACTAGAATGGTAAAAGAACATGTCTAACCCGATACTCGCGGTTGCCCAACCCTACCCTATTCAGATGGAGAATTCTCGACTAAACGGGTAATTAACTCGGGAATAAAATAAAGAAAATCTGCCCGACTTGATAATGCTCTGGGGAAGGAAGTTTTTATTCATACCTGAACCGTTTAACCATTTTTTATTAAAAAAACAAAGCAATAATTCTATTTGGACAAAGGAAGTGACAAAAAGTGTGACAAAAAGCACATGTCTCATTTGATTACCTTTGATGTACATGTGATTTGATGTATTGAAAAATAAGATTCTATAAAGTGTCAATTTTATTTAATTTTTTTGTATATACTTTTATTTAAATAACACAACTCAAAACAAAAATATTTATTAAAAATTCTAATTGTTTGAAAAGTAAAAAAACAATGAAACTCATCAAAAAAGCTCACCATCGTAATTTCATGTTGGGGACATACCGTTTTTATAATACGTCTTAATTACTCGCACCACCCCACCCCAACTGGTGCCCCATTTAAATGGGGAAGGGTATGGGGATAGGATAAAAAAATTTTTGATAAGTAAGTTAATGGGTATAGCATACCCAATCCCAACTCGACCCATTGCCATTTATAGACCTTGAGAAATCAAACATTTTGTTTTTCTCGGTGACTAAACCTTAATGAGAATTTGTAAACTATGAAACGTTAGGTAAACCATGTTTAACCATATATGTTGATATCTAATTTTGAGTGTGGACTAACAATATAATTTGTTAAGTGAGAACTTCAATAATAGCTTGATTACAATACGAGATTTATCTCTTTTAAAGAAAAGAGAATCAGATGAAGGTTTTTCTAGAGCTGGTTCATCTCTTTGAAAGTGCTCTGACTATAGAAATAGATGGGGCTCTGAATTTAGAGCCTGACAACCAATTATAGGGGGCCACATCACTTGTGTCACGTGATGTGGCCCTATGTAATCAGTGATCAGACTTTAAATTTGAAGTTCGATATATTTCTATAGAAAATCTACCCTTTAGAGGGATCTTCTCCTTTTTATAGAGCACCCTAAGGAAGGATAAAAGGTGGGCCCACTATAATTACATGCATTAGATGTTATCTAAATAAGTGGCTATATAAGTACAGTTGACTCGTATGTGAAGCCATCTTTTAAGTGATTTTGTGCTGCCGTGACGTCATGATGGGTACAAGTGGCTGAAGATGCATCGTGAAGATGCGAGCTTCCATTAGAGGTAAAACTCTCTGCTCACAAGTAAGGGAGGTAAACGACCTAAGACCGGAGTAGGGACCATAGTTGCCAAATATCACTTCGCTGGTCGCTGGTCATGGCACACGCGTCATGGATGTAAACAATATACAATAGAAGTAATATGACAACGACTCGATTGAAAAACATATAAAAATTAATTAAAAATTAACATATCAAAAAAAGAAAATAGTATAATTCAAATTATGAAATAATTTCTAGATAATACATATACTATATAAATTAAAAAAATTTTAATTAAAAAATAAAAGGTTTGGATATAGATAAATCATCTAAATATCTAAAACGATAAAATATGCATCCAACATAAGATAAGATATAAATTCAGCATATAATCTACAGCATAATTTACCTTTATGTAAACAAAAGTCTAAAATAACCTTCGCTTAAACATTTTTGGCAGGAAAAATGCAATACAAAGGTATCACAGAATAATTTCCTTTTACATATACTAGTAAGAAAGGCGTACTTTAGATGTGGTTTTGTGAATCAACATTCATGAGCTTCATTTTCCCAATTGAGTTGTAGAATATGTGTTTACAAACAAATTTCATAATCCTCATTAATGCATAGAAAAACTATAACGGCAGAGACAATGAATAACAATGTAGTATAATAACGCACGAACCAATTATTAAGTAATTAGTTTTAAAACACTATTTTTACAAAATAAGTATTGAGGAGATTGTCTCTTTAGTTATAAAATGTTACACGATACTAAAACAAACCATACCACGTTCAATTTATTGCTTGTTATTATAGCAAACAATATAATAATCTATCTATATATCTATATATACTTAAAAGGAACATAGTTTCCTAAATACTATTTCCCGCCTAAAGCACTTTCTTAATCGGTGGAATCATCTTTGCCTTTGATTTCATCATTAAATCTTGGCCATTAATTTAATTTATCTTAAATAGTTTTCATTTTATTTTTTTAATTATTTAATTAATTACTTAATTATATACAGTTTACATTTACACAGATCCCCTTTCTCGGATTAGATTAGATTCGCATTTACGATTTGGTCAACGCAATCATCCCTAAGCCGTTTCACTTTTGATACTCTCTCTCACAGATGTATCTGGATCGTTATCTCCTTAGGCGTTGCTTCGCTTTGCGGACGTTGCTGTTGCTACATCTGATTTTGCTTTACACCATATTGTTATTTCGAGATTAATCTGACATCTTTCTACGGGATTATCATTTATCTACGATCGGATAAGGATGGATTCTGATTCTACATTATCAAGACTCTATCTTTTCGATAATGTGCCAAGAGAAGATTTGGAATCCCATTGAATTTCAGAAATTCGCCGGGTCTACTCATTTCGAGTTACAAAATTTGGATAAATATCTTTGCTAGATAAATATCAGATAAATTGTTTAATTTTTCTTCAATCGCCAACCCTAATTCTATACTTTTTTTTTTTGGCAAATTTATTATTCGAGCCCTTTCACGTTGCGTAATTCTTCTAAGAATTCTTCCCATGGATAAGTACTGTCGCCACTCCTAATTACGGTAAGACTCTTTTTATTTTTTGAAAGATATATTATTTTAATTTCCTGAAATTTGAATCGTTTGGTTTATTTCTCTACATAACTGTAAGATACGCGTATAATTAATTAGGGTTAATTTACTTTATTTTCGTTAATTGCAACCCTAATTCCTAATATAAGACTATTTTTATTTTTTAAACGTGATAGATCGTAATATATATATAGATTTTTTGTTTGATTGTGTTTAATCTTTTATATTATACCATATATATTATGTATTTTTATTTGCCTAGAGTTGAATCGTTAGTTTTTCCTTGAATAACTTTTATAGACGTGTGTAATTAGGGTAACTTTAAATTATCCTAATTAATCCCTAACCTAATTCCTAATATAGTTCAGTCATATCTTTAATTTCCCAAGTTTTGCCTACATCATTTTAGCATGTATCAGTAACCCTAATTGATTTACTGTAACATTCCATAGGAATTTAACCCTCAATTATGTTATATAGTTGTTATTTTTGACGGTAATAGAGATTGCTTCAATTGTATTGTTACTCAATTGATGCCAAAGAAATATTTTAGTCCTTGATCGACATGAATCAAAGTACGATGACCTAATTGAAAGATAGCATAAAATACAAGGATATCTAGAGCAATAAACAAATCACACTGACATTTGTACGGCTCTAATAGGGCCATGTGTTGAAATGTGATTGGCGGAACTCAAAATTTATTAAAAACAATTTAATCTCAATTATTATATAAAGGCTAAAGGGTCTCTAAAGTCTACATGCCACCCAACCCATTCCCTTTCCACCCAAAAACTACCAAATTTCGTCCAAAGTTGGTAAGAGAGAAGAAAAACCCATCAAAACCCAATAAAATACCTATTTCTCACTTGGAAGAGGCTCCTTACCATATATAGAAATATTGTAACCTAAAGATAGCTTTGATTGAGGAGTTTCAAGGCTTTAGTGGCACTTTTCTACGTGAAAATTATTCAAGGAATACTTGGGTAACCTTTGAGATGAGTAACGTGTGCCTTGGCTCCCCCTCTTTGAAATTTATATCTTCGATAACTCTCTTTGTTATCAATATTTGATTGTGCATAATTGTTTCCTATGCCCCTATTGTATTGTTTTGACATTTGATTATTGATAGTGCACCAGTACTTTGGACAAATCATTGTCATTGTTCTGGGGTATCACTAGTAGCGCTGTTTACCCATTTGCTTTGCTTTGTGATACTATGGCCTTGTTGTGTGGTCTTGGCCATTTTGAATTATTATTGAATCTTTGTATTGCGCTTACGGGTAGAGGCTAAGCTAGCAGTGACCCAACTTGTGCTTGTGATTAGCTTCCTTATGGTATTATGTCCTTCTTCCATTCCATCATGAGCTAATCATGTGATACATGTATATGATCGAGACTTCGGTGCGTGGCCGATGTTTCGTTGTGGGTGGTCTACTTAATTATCAGAGTACACAGCGAAAACGCCTCAATACTTTTAAATGGTATTTGTAAAATTTCACCTTCAATTTTAAATTGAGATATATATATTTAAATGTTTCCACTATTCTTAAAATTGAGGGCATGACAAGGTTGTATAAAAGTATGGTCATGCGGCCTTACATACATGTATCACTCATATTTGGACGGATCCACACACTTATAGGTATTGAAATCATTTATGTTAATTGATGATAAGTTAAATTTAATTTTGGTGATACTATTGTAGTATAGAATTGCCTCTTGAAAGATTATCAATGAAAGCAAGAAAATTGGAGGGAAAAAAAGGAGATAGAATTGCACTATACGGGCACATGGTTGAAACTGTGCGGCCATACCACACAAACTGATCCAGCGCAGAAGAGTTGTGCAGCCGCTCGGTCCTATAGCGGTGGAGCCAGATTTTTCTGAAAAAATTGCATGAAATTCCCTGAACTTTATGATTTGTTCCAAATTGCTCTGAAAGTTTATTTTATGTCCCAAACTTTCTTTTATATAATTAACCTTTTTGGTCAATCTAAAAGAGATTTATTTTGGCCAATTTGCACCGAATTACTTACTATACTTTTGAAAATAAATGTCACTACACTAATAAATTTCGAGGACGAAATTTATTTAAGGGTGTATATTGTAACATCTCACAAGAATTTAATCCTCAATTATGTTACGTGGTTGTTATTTTTGATGGCAATAGAGATTGCTTGAATTGTATTGTTACTCAATTGATGCCAAAGAAAGATTTCGGTATTTGATCATCATAAATCAAAGTATGATGACCTAATTGAAAGACAATATAAAATACAAGGATATCTCAGCAATAAACAAATCACACTCACATTTGTACGGCTCTAATCGCGCCACGTGTCGAGATGTGATTGGTGGAACTCCAATTTTATTAAAAACAATTGAATTTCAACTATTATATAAAGGCTAAATGGTCCCTAAAGTCTCCATGCCACCCAACCCATCTCCTTTCCATCAAAAAACTACCAATTTTCGTCCAAAGTTGGTAAGAGAGGAGAAAAACCCATCAAAACCCAATAAAATACCTATTTCTCACTTGAAAGAGGCTCCTTACCATATATAGAAAGATTGTGACCTAAAAAATAGCTTTGATTGGGGAATTTCAAGGCTTTAATGGCACTTTTCTACATGAGAATTATTCAAGGAATGCTTGGGTAACCCTTGAGGTGAGTAACATGTGCCTTGACTCCCCCTCTTCGATGCTTATATCTTCCATAACTCTCTTTGTTATTTAATATTTGATTGTGCGTAATTGTTTCCTATGCCCCTATTATATTGATTTGACATTTGATTATTGACGGTACACTAATGCTTTGGATAAACCATTATCATTGTTCTGGGCCATCACTAGTAGCGCTGTTTACCCGTTCGCTTTGCTTTCTGATACTATGGCCTTGCTGTGTGGTCTTGGTCATTTTGAATTGTTATTGAATCTTTGTATTGCTCTTACGGGTAGATGCTAAGCTAGTAATGGCCCAACTTGTGCTTATAATTGGCTTCCTTATGGTATTATGGCCTCCTTTCATTCTATCATGAGCCAATGCATGTCGTTATTCACTGGGTACTTTGTACTCACCCCCTTTTTCCTACAATCCTGTAGTTATTGAAAGCTATGTGGCCGGATCATCCCAAAGAGATACATGTATGTGATCGGGGCTTCGGTGCGTGGCCGAGGTTTTGTTATGGGTGGCCACAATATACTTAATTATTAGAGTGCACAGTGAAAGTGACTCAATACTTTTAAATGGTATTTGTAAAGTCTCTGCCTCGATTTTGAATTGAGATAACGCTTCCACTACCGATATTTCGAGATAATATGGTGACGAAATTGAGAGCGTGTCATTTACCATAGCTTTTTATAAATGCGAACTCTAATAATTGAGGCCGTTTCACTTTTGATACTCTCTCTCACAGATGTATCTGGATCGTTATCTCCTTAGGTGTTGCTTCGCTTTGCGGACGTTGCTGTTGCTACATCTGATTTTGCTTTACACCATATTGTTATTTCGAGATTTATCTGACATCTTTCTACGGGATTATCATTTATCCACAATCGGATAAGGATGGATTCTGATTCTACATTATCAAGACTCTGTCTTTTCGATAATGTGCCAAGAGAAGATTTGGAGTCCTATTGAATTTCAGAAATTCGCCGGGTCTACTCATTTCAAGTTACAAAATTTGGATAAATATCTTTGCTAGATAAATATCAGGTAAATTGTTTAATTTTTCTTTAATCGCCAACCCTAATTCTATACTTTTTTTTTGGCAGATTTATTACTCGAGCCCTTTCACGTTATGTAATTCTTCTAAGAGTTCTTCCTGTGGATAAGTACTGTTGCCACTCCTAATTACGGTAAGACTCTTTTTATTTTTTGAAAGATATATTATTTTAATTTCCTGAAATTTGAATGGTTTGGTTTATTTCTCTACATAACTGTAAGATACGCGTATAATTAATTAGGGTTAATTTACTTTATTTTCGTTAATTGCAACCCTAATTCCTAATATAAGACTATTTTTATTTTTTAAACGTGATAGATTGTAATATATATATATATATATATATATATTGTTTGATTGTGTTTAATCTTTTATATTATACCATATATATTCTGTATTTTTATTTGCCTAGAGTTGAATCGTTGGTTTTTCCTTGAATAACTTTTATAGACGTGTGTAATTAGGGTAACTTTAAATTATCCTAATTAATCCCTAACCTAATTCCTAATATAGTTCAGTCATATATTTAATTTCCCAAGTTTTGCTTACATCATTTTAGCATGTATCAGTAACCCTAATTGATTTACTATAATATCCCACAGGAATTTAAACCTCAATTATGTTATGTAGTTGTTATTTTTGATGGTAATAGAGATTGCTTGAATTGTATTGTTAATCAATTGATGCCAAAGAAAGATTTCAGTCCTTGATCGATATGAATCAAAATACGATGACCTAATTGAAAGACAACATAAAATATAATGATATCTAGAGCAATAAACAAATCACACTAACATTTCTACGGCTCTAGTAGCGCCACGTGTTGAGATGTGATTGGCGGAACTCAAATTTTATTAAAAACAATTGAATCTCAATTATTATATAAAGGCTAAAGGGTCCCTAAAGTCTACATGCCACCCAACACATCCCCTTTCCATCCAAAAACTACCAATTTTCGTCCAAAGTTGATAAGGGAGGAGAAAAACCCATCAAAATCCAATAAAATATCTATTTCTCATTTGGAAGAGGCTCCTTACCATATATAGAAAGATTGTAACCTAAAGAATAGCTTTGATTGAGGAGTTTCAAGGCTTTAGTGGCACTTTTCTACGTGAAAATTATTCAAGAAATGCTTGGGTAACCTTTGAAGCGAGTAACGTGTGCTTTGGCTCCCCTTCTTCGAAGCTTATATCTTCGATAACTCTCTTTGTTATTCAATATTTGATTGTGCATAATTGTTTCCTATGCCCCTATTGTATTGTTTTAACATTTAATTATTGATAGTGCACCAATACTTTGGACAAACCATTGTCATTGTTCTGGGGTATCACTAGTAGTGTTGTTTACCCATTTACTTTGCTTTGTGATACTATGGCCTTACTGTGTGGTCTTGGCTATTTTGAATTGTTATTGAATCTTTGTATTGCGCTTACGGGTAGAGGCTAAGTTAGCGGTGACCCAACTTGTGCTTGTGTTTAGCTTCCTTGTGGTATTATGTCCTCCTTTCATTCCATCATGAGCCAATCCTATAGGTATTGAAAGCTTTGTGGCTGGATCGTCCCAAAGAGATACATGGATATGATCGAGACTTCGGTGCGTGGCCGAGGTTTCGTTGTGGATGGTCTACTTAATTATCAGAGTACACAGCGAAAATGCCTCAATACTTTTAAATGGTATTTGTAAAGTTTCGCTCTCTATTTTAAATTGAGATATATATTTAAATGCTTTCACTATTGTTAAAATTAAGGGCATGACAAGGTTGTATCAGAGCATGGTCCCGCGGCCTTACATACATGTATCACTCTTATTTGGACGGATCCACACACTTATAGGTATTGAAATCATTTATGTTAATCGATGATAAGTTAAATTTGATTTTGGTGATACTATTGTAGTATAGAATTGTCTCTTGAAAGATTATCAATGAAAGCAAGAAAATTGGAGGGAAAAAAAGGAGATAGAATTGCACTATACGGGCGCATGGTTGAAATTGTGTGGCCACACCACACAAATCGATCCAGCGTAGAAGAGCTGTGTAGCCGCACGGTCCTATAGCTGTGGAGCAAGATTTTTCTGAAAAAATTGCATAAAAGTCCCTGAACTTTATGATTTGTTCCAAATTGCTCGAAAAGTTTATTTTATGTCCCAAACTTTCTTTTATATAATTAACCTTTTTGGTCAATCTAAAAGAGATTTCTTTTGGCCAATTTGCATCCAATTACTTACTATACTTTTGAAAATAAATATCACCACACTAACAAATTTCGAGGACGAAATTTATTTAAGGGTGTAAATTGTAACATCTCGCAAGAATTTAATCCTCAATTATGTTATGTGGTTGTTATTTTTGACGGCAATAGAGATTGCTTGAATTGTATTGTTACTCAATTGATGCCAAAGAAAGATTTCGATCTTTGATCATCATAAATCAAAGTATGATGACCTAATTGCAAGACAGCATAAAATACAAGGATATCTCGAGCAATAAACAAATCACACTAACATTTGTACGGCTGCAATCGCGCCATGTGTTGAGATGTGATTGGCGTAACTCAAATTTTATTAAAAACAATTGAATCTCAACTATTATATAAAGGCTAAATGGTCCCTAAAGTCTCCATGCCACCCAACCCATATCCTTTCCATAAAAAAACTACCAATTTTTGTCCAAAGTTGGTAAGAGAGGAGAAAAACCCATCAAAACCCAATAAAATGCATATTTCTCACTTGAAAGAGGCTCCTTACCATATATATAAAGATTGTGACCTAAAAAATAGCTTTGATTGAGGAATTTCAAGACTTTAATGGCACTTTTCTACGTGATAATTATTCAAGGAATGCTTAGGTAACCTTTGAGGTGAGTAACGTGTGCCTTGGCTCCCCCTCTTCGAAGCTTATATCTTTCATAACTTTCTTTGTTATTCAATATTTAATTGTGCGTAATTGTTTCCTATGTCCATATTGTATTGATTTGACATTTGATTATTGACGGTACACCAATGCTTTAGATAAACTATTTTCATTGTTCTGGGCCATCACTAGTAGCGCTGTTTACCCGTTCGCTTTGCTTTGTGATACTATGGCCTTGCTGTGTGGTCTTGATCATTTTGAATTGTTATTAAATCTTTGTATTGTGCTTGAATCTTTCTATTGTGCTTACGGGTAGAGGCTAAGCTAGTAGTGGCCCAACTTGTGCTTATAATTGGCTTCCTTATGGTATTATGGCCTTTTTTCATTCCATCATGAGCCAATGCATGTCGTTATTCACTGGGTACTTTGTACTCACCCCCTTTTTCCTACAATCCTGTAGTTATTGAAAGCTATGTGGCCGGATCATCCCAAAGAGATACATGTATGTGATCGAGGCTTCGGTGCGTGGCCGAGGTTTTGTTATGGGTGGCCACAATATACTTAATTATTAGAGTGCGCAGTGAAAGTGACTCAATACTTTTAAATGGTATTTGTAAAGTCTCTGCCTCGATTTTGAATTGAGATAACGCTTCCACTACCGATATTTCGAGATAATATGGTGATGAAATTGAGGGCGTGTCATTTACCATAGCTTTTTAGATCCCAAGTTTTTAAGGCATCCTAATACACGTTACTTAAACCTTTTTACCAAATTTTTCAGTATACGATTTGTATACCATTTATTTGAAAAGTTCTTCACCAGAGTTCATAGCCTCTCTTGAAGTAGAATTCTCTGTTTCTTTAGCTAGATTTCTCAAATGGCTCCGGTCATGTTTAATCTCTGTGATGTTTACCCTAGTTGCCCAAAAATGTTGCATTCCTTTTGAGAGTCTCGAGGAAATGGTCGATTCAATTTCAAAACAAAAAGTTGGGGATCAGACTGACTGAAATGGTCTTAATGGATCAGCAGGTATTTATTTTTTATTGTCATATTATACCATTTAGTTTTTTAGGTAAGGTCCTGTACTTGGAAGTGTGTGGATTGCCTTTTGTGTTCGTTAGTCAATGCAAGTCTGGTACTGGGGACTATCTTGAAGAGGTGTGGCGGTCTAATTTTGATCTTATTTTTATATCGACTTTAAAATGGATGCTTTTCATAATTGTTATATGGTTTGTATGTGGAAAATTATATTTGTGTGTATATTAATTTGATGTTGCACAAGTGTCTTACCTCCTGCCCCATTTGTCATTAAAATAAGTTAATAGTTCATAAAAAATTATATCCAAATTTTCCATATCACCTTGCTCAATTATAGTGTGTCTCTCCTATCATGATTTGATGTATGATGCTTAGTCCAAATTACTCTTTTTTATCTTGGCCATTATGTTTGTTTGATTTTAAAATATAATTAACCACCGCGCTAATTCCTTTCAATTTTTCATTCTTATTTGCAGAGCTTGCTGTTATAAATTAATTGAATTGCCTCAACACTTGGCTAATTATTACTGTCCATAGCCAACGATGTTACGAATGTAGAATTACGGGGTATATGTTTGCAAAATAGTGAATTTATTTGCTTTGTTGCATAGTCACTTAGATGTTGGATACTGACAATAATTGGATGTATTATATTTATCACAAAAAAATTGATTAGTGTGTGGCTCATACCTGAGATCGGAAGAGCGTCGTCAATTACTTATCTTAATTGGATAAAGGTTGCTTTCAAACCCGTGCCCTAGACCTATGCTTGTAGGATCAAATGCCAATTTGATTTGGTTATTGCTATTTAATTAGTTAATTGGTAGCTAATTTTCAAACACCCTAAGCCCCCACCAATATGTTTCTTTGACACTGCACGAATTTGTTTCAATATGTATATGCTTAAGTCATACGCCTCGACTTAGTAGATTCTTCCATAAACCCTATTCCTGCACCGATATGAACTATCCAAAGGCCAAGCCAATTTTGATTCAATATGTATATGCTTATATCTAGTGCCTTAAATTAGTAATAATTAAATGCACCATTTCTGTCTTTAGTAAGAGTTTGGTGGGCTATGAAATTAAATGCTTACCTATTGTTTCAGTAACATTTAAAATTATATTGTTTCAGTAATTTGATAAGAATCGTCAAGACAGAAAATTGCAACCAAGATGAGTTATGGTGTATTATTTTGACCACATTTCATAAGATTAATTGTATTTCAATTATTACTAGTAAACTATTTGACCAAATTATTCTCTAATAACTTTATAGAATACGTTTTTTTGTTTTTACAGTTACAATTCAGCGAATTCGCCTTCATGTTATTACTATTAAAATTTATGTATTGGTATACAGTGTAAATAATTGTGAAGAATATTTACAAAATTATTTTCTCTGTACATCATAATTTTACTTTATATATATTTAACTTTCATATATATCACTGATCTAATATTAGATTCAAAGATTACTACCTAAGATAAACACATTTAAATTTGGAAATTTAAATTAGATTTTCTTAAATTTATCTTTCTATATATATATATATATATATATATAATCATCCTACATTACAGTTCAACTTTTCCTATATACTTGAAATACCCTCACCCCACCCCAATTTTATTTAAATGTCCCGAGCTTCACCGCATTCTCTGACTACCATTAGACTATATATATTGTTACACCGTTTAAATAAATGTAAATAACATGTATACCTATTTGTTTCACTTTATATAATTATTATTTGTCTATATCACACTTTTACTTTATATAGATTGAACTATTTGTCATTGTTCTAATATATCATATTCAAAGATTACTACCTATATAATCACAACTAAATTTGGAAATTAAATTTAGTTTCTTAAACTTATCTCTCTATTCATATATATCTATTAAAACCATCCTACACTACAATTTAACTTTCCCTATATACTTGAAATACCCTAAGCCCATGCCAATTGTATTCAATGCAAAAGTGCCATATCAAATGCCAATTGTTAGACTGCCATTCATGTTTCAGCGTTGACAGTTTCCATTAATGGTCTGTTACGCGATGACCATTAATAAAAGGCAGGGTCAGTCCCTGGAGAATGTTGGTATTTTTTTTGTGCCGACCTGTATTCACCCACGGGCAGTTATATGTGGCAGTTTCAAGAGTCACGGGTAGGAATGGGTTGAAATTCATGATATGTGATGACAATGGTCAGCCGAGCTATTCTACATTAAATCTTGTGAACATGAAGTTTTTCACCAATTTACAGCGCTATTTGACAATATCAATGTTAGGTGAGCCCATTTTTTCCCAGTTAATTTTATACTTATTTTATCATCTGTCAATCTAATAGAATTAAGTGTCCTTTATTAAAATGCAGATTACCACGTGGCTTCCCCATTGCGTTCAATGCTATAACCTTATGCAAGTGTATTTCACAACCCCTATTTTACATATTTTGTATCCTCATATTGCAAATAGTTAACTAGTAGTTATTGATTATCGTTGTGGTTCTTTTAGTCCACAGTCCAAGAATCATATAGTTTATTCAGCATTATCGCGTTGTTAATTGTGCAGGACCATCTTAAACGTATATTAATTTGTCAAAACAGCATATAACATTACCTTTTATAGATATATGAATGACTATGCGATTTTGATTACTACCCTTGAATTGTCCACATTATTTGGCTAAGACATCTCGTGCAACACACGAGTGAAAAACTAATACATATAAAAAGAAGCAACATAGCATATAACACTGGAATAACTCGCCCCTCTAAATTCTTGGCCGCATATTCGTTCATAAAATAATACAGTCCTTATAAACTTGCTACAAAATTACTCTCCCTTTGGAGAAAGAAATGCTGAAGTAGTGCAACTACAAAACAATTGTTGAAATATATTATATGCTATAAAAATGTAATTAAAAAAAATCAAGAACCCCTTATGTAAAATCTTATCATAAACAAATAGATAAATTTTGTTTGCTTTGAAAAATGCTTGTGTGACTCATCTATCCAAAACATATCTCGCTCTAGCAAATATATCCACATATGCTAACTCATTCCTTTAAATTTTAAGTACAATAATAAAAAATTCAAAGCATAAAAAAAAGATTATATATTGCCTAAGAACATTATAGGCATATTTATATGCTAGCAGAAATGATGGGTGAAAATTTTAATGGCAATAAATAATAACCATTTGAAAACTTAGATATAAGCATTATGTGGTGGTTAGGTTTCTTTTGTCCATTTTCCCGTTTCAGGGGAATTAATCTTATATAGCATTGATGTAATTTAATTACTCAATTAGGTTTTAAAGTGTATTAAATTACAAAATATTAAACTTAAGAATATCTTTAATTGAATGACATATTTGATATTATGAAATATTAGTGAGTGTTATATTGTCCAAAAATTAATCTTATAGCACAAATGCAGTTTAATTAGTCAGTTAGGTTTAAGAGATGTATTAAATTACAAAATACCATAACTTAAGAATATATTTAATTGAAGGGCATATTTGAAATTATAAAATATTAGTGAAGGTTATATTGTCTAAAAATTAATCTTAATGTAGTTTAATTACTTACTTAGGTTTAAGAAATATATTAAATTACAAAATACTATAACTCAAGAATATATTTAATTAAAGGACATATTTGGAATTATGAAATTTTAGTGTGGGTAATATTGTCCAAAAATGTTTCCCCCCACTTTTTCTCTTTTAGATATGAATAGTACCAAACACGTGCATTGCATGTGATTTGTAACTTATATGATTTAAAAACAAATAATTTTTATCTATACTAAGTGAAAAAATTTTTATTTCTACACCTATTTCTTAAAAATTGAAAAGTTAATATATAAGAAATCAATCTAAAAATTTAAGGTGATTTAAGGTGATCTAATCTAAATAATTTGTAATTATTATTGAGGTGAAAACGAAATCAAAATTTCGCATTGTGTGTGATGAATATTGATCTAAATTCATCGTCAATGAAAATAATAATTAGAAAACATCAAAAGGCAAACCAAAAAAAAAAATAACCATACACTATGAAGCATTTTGTTATTATGTAATCATATTCGGAATTAAAAAAGTGAAAAGTCACTAAAAACTTTTGTTTGAACACACATATCGAAACCTTAAACGATTGAATGAAATTCAATTTATGAAATGATTTGATCCATGCACTGTATCATGGTAAATATTGTAATATTAGGATAATCATTACTGCAAACCGTAGTAGGGGAAATGTTAAGCATTTATATTGTAAAATCAGTTTTATCATTATAGTAAAATGGGATTTTAAAGCTTTAATTTAATTAATTTCATTCAATTCAATTTAATTAAAATTAAAATATTAACAATTAATGAGTAAGCATAAATGAGGAATTAGAACAAATATATATGGGTAAAATCGTCCAACCAACCTTTACTAATTGCTATTTATAAATGTATTATTTACTAAAAAAATAAAAACAAAAATAAAATCAAAATAATAAGGCTTCTTTATTGTGTGTCGTGTATGATGTGTGTAATTTAAAATTAAAATAATGTGCTAATACCAATAACCACTTATTCATGGTATTTACTAATGGTATTTATTATAAATTTAATACCACCTTTTACTAATTGCTACTTTTAAATGCGTGATTTATTTAAAAATAAAAACAAACATAAAATTAAAATAATAATTAATAATGTTAAGGGCAAATATGAAATTAAACTAAATAAGTGAGGGTATGATCATTCAAAAATATTTTCCCCACTTATTCTCTTTTAGATAGTAAGGGTGGGATCGTCCTAAAATATTTCTCCTTCTTATTTTCTTTTAAATAGTATGATAGATAGGTAGGGGTATCAAAGTCAATTTCATAGCATTTAAGGGCATGAAGGACCATATGGGCCAATTTATAAAATGGCTGGAGACTTTATGACACTGGGGAAAAAAAAAGAATGAAAACTTAACTGATACAAAATGTAAAGATAAAATAAAATATGTGAAATTTACCCTAATAAGTATAATAATTCAAAAAATGGAAGCAAATAATTGAAATTTACTCTAATAAATATAATAATTCAAAAAAGATAGATAATATACATTCTTGACAAATATTTTAAATTAATTTAAAGCAATTTTCCTCGTAAAATCATGTAGTTTCTTTTTCTAAAAATTCAGCTTTTTAATTTTCTAAAAAGAAAATTCAATTAAATGACATCACGTGTCAAAAATTTAAAACAAATTTAATTTGAAATAGTTGCCAAACACACCCATATTACTTTAACAATTTCGTCGTGTCAAACTCAATAAACAAATTAAAAGTATTAAAAATGTTCTTAAAAACAAGATAACACGGTTATGTTCACCCAAGGGACTCTCATGGGGTTACCCCATGAGAGGCACGCGTGGCAGCTGAGGTGGACTGCTGAGTGGGCTTAAAGAAAGTGAAAATTTCGAAATTTCAGATTTATAACCCAGCGACCTCACCCTCCACCTCCAAAATCCCAAACCCTTGCTCTCCACCCTATTCCGGCAGCACTTCGGGTGCCGAGGACCTCCGAAGAAGCTGAACGGGCGGTGAGGTAGAACCTCCGGTGACGCTAAAACATCTGTAGTAAGAATTCGGACACCCAAGGTGAGTTTATTTCTGATTTTTTGTTGCTGCGTCTGTAACCAGTCGATTTTGTGCCTTTTTTTTTCCTTGAGTTTGTTGGTTGTTTGGGCAAAGAATGAAATCCACCAAATAAGTAACGAAATAAAAAAGAAATTGGAAGGGAGTGGATGGAGTTAGGGAACGAATGGAGTTTGTTGGTTGTTTTTCCAGTTTAATGTTTGTGGACCTATTTCACATAAGTTGTGAAGTTTAGGGATCAATTGAATTGTATTATTATTATTGTGGTTCAACTTGAAATGCATCTCATGCATCTAGAAATTACAGAAGTGCTTGTCTGTTGATTAAATATTCAGCCTTTTAGTTAAATGCATGAATATTCTTCAACATAAGTTTTATTGATAGTTAGCTATCTGTAAAATGCTGGCAACCAGTTGAATTTTCTATTTCAAAGAAGACCAATCCTTGTCTGAAAATTTATGAGTTAATGATTTATTCTTTTGTTGAATTCTTTCTCTTATGGAAGTTGGTTCAAGATGATCTCATAAGAGCAAATTAAGTCGAAAGATATTTTCTCGCCCGGTGAAAATTTATGAATTTTGGTAACGGATTACAATAATATCTTATTTTGTTCAAAAAGGGACTTGATCGGTTTAATATGATATAGCAATTTGAAAATAATATTTAAAGAAAGGAACTTGATATTAAAGACTTCAAACTTTTAGAAAGTTCCTACAACCTTCTTGTACACACAATATTCATTAAGAAAGGAACTTGATATTAAAGACTTCAAACTTTTAGAAAGTTCCTACAACCTTCTTATACACACAATATTCATTTTTAACTAGAAGCATGATGGAAGTTGGTAAGGTTGGGAAGGTTGCTGGAAGGAAGCTTTGAGGAATCGTCAGGAAGGTTGGCCAGAAGTCTGTTGCAGTAGGTAAGTCCCTCACTGTTCTTTCGATTTTGGACGATTTATGGACAACTGTAGCCGTATTTCTGCTTGAGTTTTACTGAAAACTGCTGTTGAGTGCTTGTTTGAGTTTATATGTGCATAGATTATGGGTTTTGTGGCAAGAATTTTGCTCTTCTCTTGTGACGAATTATGCATCTAAGGTTTCTGATACATTGCTTGAATGAATTTAAATGCCTTATTTTGTTTAAAGTCATGATATTCATGGCAAATATGCAATAGAATGGACAAATGAGACCTATCTCAAGTCTTAACATCGTCATGTAATTCATGAAAACTCCGTTGAACCTAATATCATTATATGATTACTAGGATTTAAAATGAATTAATGTAACCTAAAACTTCATAAATGAGTCCCTTTTTCTGTCATTTTATCAAGTTTGTCTCTACTTTTATCGAAAGGCCCCGATACATTTGACAGCAATGCAAATCTACAACTCAAGTGTATCAATTGTTAACTCCATGTCGATGATCATAATCTGTAGAGTATGGTTGGACTAAATATTCTGAGAATCTCAGGATATATAAAATTACAAAAGCTTGTTCTACAATTGTAAACCTCAATTGCTCTTTTACAATTTTGTTCATAGAATAATTTTGTGATGATGAAGTTTTCGTTCTCTGGAACATTCACATCTTATTGTAACTGTAAACTAAAGTTTGTAGTGATCACATCTTAATCATTGATAAGGACCCATAGTTATAAAAACAGGAATCTATTACTTATGATCTGCAAGTGGAATGCTTCTTTTTATTTATATATAAGATCTTCGTAAAAGAGCAAAATTTACATAGATTCGATAAAGGTGGAACAAAAAAAAAAAAGGATTAGATTGAATAAAATTACCAATTTATAGATATTTTGTTTCTCGTCAATTGTTATTTTGTGTGTCAAACGGGAAACTTTTATATAAACAGAGTGGGTTATATTTTTTTCCTCTCAATTTTTGCCGTTTCGCATTTATATAAAAAGATATTGATGACAGCACTAGAGAAGCAAAAGACTTAGTTTAAAAAATCATATGTTGACGCATATATGTTTAGTTTTTAACTTTTCATTAATTGCATATGTATACAGTTCATTTCATGAAGCCAAAAATACATCAAATTTGTCAAAACTATGTTCGATGAAGGTAATGTCGAAATAAGCATTGAAATGAAGACTCTAAAGTTTATTCAATCATACATGCATACATAATAGTTCCCTGTAGGATTTATGCAAATCATCATCTTCTACCCATAGGTCATTGCGAGTCATTAGGATGTCTTAATCATACATTTTGAATCTTTGATACAAATCCAATTTTGAAATCCTACATAGAATATACGTGGATGCAAGAAAGTGTAATGTATTAATTTTATGAACAGATAAGATATGATGAGAATTGATAAATATAATTATGAAAGATATTATAAAGGAAAAGAAAAATTAACACCACAAGGATAAGTGATGATCGTTTCAAGCAATAATTGCTACTAGTTTGGGAACAAGTACCCTTCATGAGGTGAAGCTTTGTTCTTTATTCCCGCATAACAGCAAATTTAAGAGCAGTCATACAGCTGGTTCAACACTGCTCAGCACTCTCATGTGATGTATATTCTTCAAGTGAATGTGTCCATATATTACATAAATATTCAGATATTATATTCCATGTGGTCTTGAAATAAATTCAATTTTTCTTACATTTTAGACCTAGAAACAATGTAAGATTTCGACATGATTCTTCATGAAACAGACTTAAAATTGATCTTCACAACGAGGATTTCTTCTATTTCTAATACCATCCGGAGCTTAATGAGATCGTCCATAAAAACTGAGAAATAGATGCAGTGAATAAAGCATGACTGGCACCAAGATGCAATGTAAATATTACATATATCCACATAATTTCTCGCGAGGGGAACCAAAAAATCAAAATGGGAAGTTGAACATAACTCCAAATAAATGCTAGCTAGCTCATCTTAATCTGTCACCTCTTATGAAAACCACCAAAACTAAAATCATGCGTCCGCTAATTTCACCAGGACAGCATATCGTGGGTAATGTTGTACATTAGTTGACTGATCTGTGGAATGATAAGCCACTTGTTGTTTCAGTGATGAAGTTACCAAATATCTAAAAGTATCTTCCATCCTTCAATAGCAACTTGATATCTTTTGCAGCGATTCTTGTTTCATTGTTTTTTGTTGATCTTCCTACATGTTATGTCCTTTTCATAACACAAGAATATTATTAGGAGCCATATAAAGAAGGTTCATGTTGTCTCAAGACTAGTGGCAGTACTAATCTACATTCTGCTAATATGGATTAACAAAGAGATAACAAGATGAGACTGTAGATATATATATATATATCTCTACAAATAAGGGAGATCTGATGCATGAATTATTGTTTCACGTCATATAACATTCTTCTATATAAAATGACCCCAAGATCCAAAAAAGGGAGTATTAAGCGAAGCAAAAAGAAGAAAAGGAAATGTTAAAGCATGTTTTATCTTTATACATTGCATGTATGTTTTTCAATGCCTCAATCAGTATGTATTTCTAAAAGAGTTTTTCGAGCAGCCTCTCTGAGGTCCACATTAAAATTGAGAGGCATGTCCAAAATAAAACTCTCTGAGGGAGAGTCACAAGTTTTAATACCCCTCCGCCCAAATTTTACAGTTTTAATTGCTTTTTCGCAAATATTAAGAAAACGTTTTGGAAAAGTAAAATTAACCAAGTATGGTTTTTCTATTCTATCCTTATTTATTGAGCACTGATTAAAACAATGGCTTCACTTGGTACACTAGATAAGGTTATTTTGGTTAAAGAACAAATAAATACTCGTCAATCTAGAAACCAGTGTATATATTTGGGACAACCGAAAAGGCAAACAAGCCTATATGATGGGGATGGAGTATTTGTAATCATATTTAACAAGCCTAAACATGTGACATTGGTTGAGGTTCCTTGCAGTTTCCTCTGTTTGTAAACTAGTTTGGCTAACCATTGTATTTCTGATTGTGCAAAAATTGACATTATGAACAGGATTGGGCAATTTGTGTTATTTACTGAGCAAATGTTGGATATTTGGCTGGAATGATGATTATAGTATTTTTTTGGTTAAGCATAATTGAATCCTATGTCACACAGCTTCTATATTCTATTCGTTTTTAAGTTGTTATTGGTGGTGGTATTATTGCTTGACGTTGAAGACCTGTGTTTTATAATTTGAGTATGATGATTTGAATTGATTTTGTTTAATTTATATAATTTTGAAGTGTTTAATTGTGACCATCTTCAGTGTATTCCTTTTTTGACTTTGTCCTTGTCAAATAAATTCAAGCAATGGTCGTTTTGATGTTTTCATCATGAGATAGCTTGAGAGCATTTGTCCCTTAGCGGGTGTTTATCATCATGTGCATCCATGAATAAGTATGCCGTACATATCTAGATATATCTTTGCTGCTAGTCTACACGACGCTCTTCCGATCTTGAAACTTTTGATCTTCTCTGTAACAGTCAGCTGGTCTGATGTTCATGTTCATATTGCTACCAAAGTTTGGATAATTGGTGGTGTCTTCCGTTTAGTGGATCATGTATTGATGTTCATGTGCGTCGACTTTGACAAATCTACATTCTTGAAAAATGTAATTGTTATTATTGAAGATCATTTGGTTGGTATTCTATTCTTGCAGGAACAAGGCCCTGTTGCATCAATTGGGGTAAATCCCTTTGCATAGGTACTCTACTTGCGTCCTAGCATTCAATATTGTCCACTGGATTTCAAGCCGACAAGAATTATTTATTTCTGCAGTGCTCCATTTCTTCTTTGCAAATTGAGACATAGCTTTGGCAATTCTGCACTGTTTGTGAGTGCCATTAGAAATTTCTTTATATAGCCGGTCGAACTCATGAGGTTTGTGCTATTAGCTTACCATTCTGACTGACTGTAAATGTAGCAGCTCGCATTCGACTGAACTAGTATATATTTACTGCAACTTGTCCAGGTGATGTAGATATTTGACATAAATCTTATACCTTTTAATTTGAGAATTATATTTTGATTTTTATTTCGGTTAATTATGGCAGTGGCAATTAATCTTTTTGAGTAACTACTTAAGCAATCTCGCTACGAAAAGAACGTCCTCCCCTACACGGAGAGGACGTTCTTAGTTGGCTGCCAAGATGGCATCAAAAGGGCCCACGCTGTTTCCCCCAAAATGGTCATGATCCACCACAAAAAAAAAAAAAAAAACGCTGCAAATTAAGAAGAACGTCTCCATCCACAAAAATCGAAGCAGCCCCCATTTTTGCCCCAATTTCCCTTTTGCACGCCCGTTCAACACCGCCACAATTCCTCCCCAGCGAAGACGGTTCTGAAGCTGCCGCCCAACTCCGGCCACCCCCGCTGGCTGCCCGTGTCCGGCTGAAGCCTAGTCCCTCAGTTTGCCGGCCGTCTCTGTCCTTTGCATTCCCCCAGTAGCCTTGCCTTCCTCTCAACTCTAGCTATGCATTAATGTATTGTGAATGTAAGAAGAAACTCTAGAGACTTTTGTGTAATGCTGGGTCTAGAGTATTTTTGTCCACTAAATGTGGATGATGTGCGGTGCATTGTGCTCTCTGTTTTTAGTTAATAAACTCCCAACTAAAATTTCTTTTATCCTCTGTTTTTTTGGATCATTTTTCCTATTTGCAATGCCACTGCCAATAGGAGCTAGGAATATTTATCAGTTAAGAATTAAAATGTTATGCTATCTTGTTTGGCCAGCTAGTAGGTTTTAGTATTTTTAGAAGATTTACGTGGACATTCTGCTCCATTCTGCAACAAGAAGGCGGGAGGCAAACTCAGAGTAGGGTGGCTGGCTCAGACCCTTCTTCACCAGAGAGAAAATGCAGTGGCGGTGAAGAAGCGTGAATTGGGCAAAATGGAGGCTTTGGTCGCTTTTGAGGGGATGGTGAATTGGTGATGTTGGAGTGTTTCGGAGTATTGTTTTTGTTTAATAAAGTTGGAATTTGTTGGTGATGGGCTAGAGCAAAATTTGGGGGAATTTGAGTGGCTTGTTAGTCAATGAACTGGGCTCATTATTGTGCCAAATTGGCTGCCAACTAAGATTGTCCTCTCCGTGTAAAGGAGGACGTTCTTTTCATAGCGGGATTGACTACAAGTGGTGACATTTCATTCCATGATGTATGCTGGAAGTACGTGATAATGATTTAAACAATAAATTTTTTATTTTCTTAACCCAATAAAAAACACCCACTAAATTTGTTTCCAAAAATAGAATTGCCTCCTTCAAAGGGGAGTTAAGATCTTCATCTTTATCCTCAATACCAGCCATCATTTCGGTTTCATACTCGCTATCGTCGAACATCGGAGTTTCCGGGTTTTCACTTTCAGAAAATGGGGCAACATTTTTGAAATCCTCCATAGTCAGGGAAGATTATTTCAGCTCAAGATCGATTTTGTAGCTTTCCTATAAGGAACCCCCATATTTTTTAGCCCAAGTTGACGTCGGATTTTTCACTTGGAAGGAAGCAGGGCTGTTTACGGCCAAATAAGGGAGATCTGATGCATGAATTTTGGCTCAGACGTTTAGTAATATGGAATTTTTGTTTTTTAATCAAAATGTCGTGATATTCAAAATATCGCGATATTTTGGTTTAAAAATGTAACTCGCGATATTGACTTTTCCCAAAAGACAAAAATGCTTGCCTGAAGAAGAACCTCAACTCGAACCTACTAGTAGCTGGACCGCATTCTCAAGCGCGTATGAACACAAATGGAGTGCTGGGCCCCACCCAGACGGTCCCACAAAACAACTTTCAAAATTCAAAACAGGCGTTTGCCAAATTCCAACGTCGCCAAACCAACGGATTTTCTACGTAATGCAACCCTCTCGGGTCCCACCATTTAAAGTTATTGAGTTCTGTGCTAAAGGGACCTATTTTTAACTTCAGTGTGCAAATAGTCCCATAAGATTTATCTCGTGGTAAAGACGTCCCTAAATTGTGTATCTGTAGTGTAATTGGTCCTTATTTGAGGGAAAATGAATCAAATTATTATGTGATATATCCATAAATCTTTATTCTGTGATTTTGGATTAACAATTTATTTGTCAAAAGCTTCCCTAGTGGGGGATATTCCAGATTGGTTTGAGTTTTCGATTAGTCAGATACCTCTCCACTTATATTCTTAACAACTGGAGTTGTAATCACAGATACTTTAAATTACTAAATGGTTTACTTGTTTAAAAAATTGGAACTTATCATAAAATACACTGTTAGTATCTTATATAATATAAAGAAGATGAATTCAATTATATGCTGAAATTATATTATATATACTCTAATATACAGTGGCAAAGCCAGGAATAAAATTTAGTTGGGGGCTGTGATAAATCTTTAACTAGGAGGGTGTGACTTATTTTATTTTATTTTTCTATTATAAAACAAAATATTATAAAAGTAAAAGACTAATGCTACTTTCTTTCTTATAATGTACTATTATTAATTTTATTGGATATAATTATTTTTATGTACGCATATAACTTCATAGTTCATACAATAACCTTAAATAATAAATTTTGATAATAGTATTGATAACTTTGTAATGTTTTATGGTTTGAATTCAACACAAACTAAATTTTAAATTATCTATTTAACTATTTGAACCTATATCTTATTTCAAAGCATCATTACAATACCAATTAAAGAAAAAAATTCAAAAATAACTAAAACTTTAAAAAAAATAAACTTCAATGTGGTCAATGATCCCAGGCCCTCAAGTGGCTCTGCAACTACTAATATAAACATGTATTTAATATGAGAAATTAAATATAATAAAATAAACTTATAAGACATATTAGCACACTTATTATGTTGGGGAAAAATATCATTTTTCTTATTTTCCTTGTGATCTCTAGTTTGTTATGCTATTGTAGATGGATAATTTTCCTTTAAAAAAAAGAACTAAAAAGCACAAAAAAAAATTTGAAATTTCTAATAAGAAAAAGCCATATGTTTTTAGCTTCCCGACAATTATTACACGTCCACAAATAGGTCAAAATTCAACATATGCCAAAAAGAAGACAACTTTCAATTCCACTAATAAAACATAGTTTTATTATTTATAAAATTAATATTGTTGTTGCTGCTCATAAGTTTATGTGATTTTTTTAGTTGTCCTCAAATGCGATATTCTAAATGATGAGAATGTAATTCGTCCACCCAACTCTAATTACTCAAGGTGGTGAAAAATAAAAAAAAAATGGAGATACATATTTCTTTCAAAAAGATAATAATAGTTTTTTTTGCAAAATTCATAGCTCTTAATAATCTTTCTCAAATTTTTGCTGAAAGTCGAAGCTGGCCACCCCAAGATCCCCAAGATAGATATATGCATCAAACAGATAAGCAAGGATGTCTTCGTAAAAAGCAAAAGTTGAGGGCCATTTACAAAATGAGGGTAAAGATTATACACCAACTGGGCCAAATTCTAAATAGAAAGATGATAATACCTTAAATACCCTTTTTTTTTCTTTTTGAAAACCTAAATACTTCTCCAAACAAATCCTCCAAAAATCTTTAAAAAAAATCCCAAAAAAAAAAAATTAAAATTATTAGTTTATTACATTACAGCCTTCACAGAGCTGTCTTTCAATTTTTCGCATCCGCGTCTCCCACCCTTTTACCACTCTGTTCACGCATCTTCTTCTCAGTATTCACACGCCATTATGTATACATTTTACATATAGAAAGCGAAACTAGTTCACTTCTGTCTCTCTCTCTCTCTCTCTCTCTAATATTCTGTTTCCATGCTTTTTTGATCTGTGTTTGAAATGAGACACTTTCACATTCAAGAAAACATGGCAGCCACTTCTTCTTTACTTTTTCTCTGTATTCTTCTTATTTCGGGTCAAACCGGGGCGCAAACCCGGACCCCAGCCGCGGCCGAAGCGCCAGCACCGGCGTCTGACTCTTGCAACGGGGTGTTCCTTACGTATACTTACAAGAGCGGAAAAATCCTGCCTCCGACGCTCAAGTCCGACCCGGCCCGCCAGGGGTACAGGTTTGAGTCCAGTTTCGTTGTGCTGAATAATGACTTGGAGGAGCTCAAGTCATGGCGGGTCTTTGTCGGGTTCCAGCACAATGAGTACTTGGTGTCTGCATCGAATGTCGTGCTTGCCGATGGGGGCTCACTTCCGGCGAATGTGGGTAATGGGTCGGTTTTTGCGGGTTACCCGAATGCGGATCTGAAAACGGGTATTGAAACTGCGGGGGACTTGACCCAGATGAGTGTTCAGGTCGATTTGGTCGGGACCCAGTTCGGAGTCGGGGCTCCGGATGTTCCTTTGCCCAGTAATATTACCCTGGTGAATGATGGTTGGGTTTGCCCAAAACCCTCCAAGCAAGGTATTGCTATTCTATTCTCTTTTGTTCATACTTCAATTTTGAATCCCCCTTCCCCCCAACATATATTCTGTTCTTTAATCCATATTAGGCTCTTTAAATTGGACTTTCTGGGTTTAATTTGAGTGCTAACATCAGTGATAGTTTGTGAGGGTGAAGATATGGTTTCTGTGTATGCTACTGAGCATTTTTTCTGCAGGATCTTCTGCTTGATAACGTGTAAAACGTAGAAAGGATGGATTCTAGGAATTATGTGGTATGCTATATTGACATCTTTTTATAATTATATGGCTTTATATAGTTTGGTTAAAATGATGTATTTGGGATATGTTGATGATAATGTTAATGAGATAGATTTTATCTGCTATTGATGGACAAAGCTTTGTGAGAAAACGAAGGTTCTTTTGGTTTCTTGTGATGTGTTGTTTTCTGTTGTTCAGATCAGAATACAATGCTTTTTACATGGTTCAGCTTGATTATTATGCCAATTTCTAATTAATGTCGACATAAAAAGTAGAATTTGGGATTTTACCAAGAACGTCCACTCCCCAACTAATGACCATTTTAGGGTGTATCCCCTTTGAAAAATCGTCCACCCTGATTGCGTTGATTTTTTAGATTCCAAGAGTAAGCATTAAGCAATTAAGCATCTGATAGTTGTGTGTTTTAACATCTTTGGATTATAATTCTGAGTTCACTGGCCTTAATGTTGAATATGTGTCCTTATCTGATGAATCATGCATTCTCTCAGCTTTCTTTTTTCTTCTGACTTATTTTCATTATTACAACTTCTGTCATGTTGAAATGAAATTTACGAGGTTGTATTTCTATTTTTTCCCTTCAGGAAAGAGTGTATTGCAAGTGTGTTGTACCAGAGATCCAAAGTTCAAGTCTAATGATACTTTGGGCGAAGAATTTCTACCACGTCAAGATGGTGACCTGACTGTAATGTATGATGTGATCAGAAAGATCATACGAGTCGAATTATTGGGCACAGGTTACAATTGCAAATCATAACCCACTTGGTCGTCTTGATAACTGGCAATTAAGCTGGGACTGGATGAACGATGAGTTCATTTTTGCTATAAAAGGAGCCTATCCCTCCGTGGTAGATACATCAGATTGTATCTTTGGCAAGCAGGGTGAGTTCTATAAGGAGCTCGACTTTTCCACTGCACTTAATTGTGAAAGGAGGCCAACAATAGTTGACCTGCCATTAGAGAAAACCAATGATACAACTCTGGGGATGATTCCTTTTTGTTGTCGGAACGGGACAATCTTGCCGCCTGCAATGGACCCAAGCAAGTCGATTTCATCTTTTGAGATTAATGTTTTCAAAATGCCTCCAAATCTTAACCGATCCATGCTATCTCCACCTCAGAACTGGGGGATCTCTGGCAGACTGAATCCTGATTATAAATGCGGACCACCAGCTCGAGTTAGTTCCAGCCAATTTCCGCACCCTAGCGGTTTATTATCAGATTCAGCTGCAATTGCCAGCTGGCAAGTTGTCTGCAATATTACTAAACCAAAGGGAGTGAGCCCTCGATGCTGCGTATCATTTTCTGCTTATTACAATGAGTCTATCATCCCATGTCCAACATGCGCCTGTGGATGTCCTGCTAATACTGATAGGACATGCAGTTCTAAATCTCCAGCTCTTCTTCTTCCATCTCAGATCTCTTCTTGTCCCCTTTGAGAACCGAAGTGCATTAGCCACTGCTTGGGCTGATCTTAATCACTTCCCGGTGCCAAACCCACTGCCGTGTGGTGATAGTTGTGGCGTTAGCATCAACTGGCATCTGTTAACAGACTACAGAGGTGGATGGTCTGCTAGGAGATACAATATTTAACTGGGATGAAGTTCCTTTTGTGGACTGGTTTGCTGCAGTTGAATTGGACAAAGCAGATCTGTGGTTTTGAAGCAGTCTACTCTTTCAATGGAAGTGCAATGAATGGTGTTGATGGTGCCAACAATACTATTTTCATGCAAGGCAATCCGGGCTTAAACTATCTCGTGGCAGAAACAGATGGTGCTAACCCACAGAAGGATCCCAGAGTACCCGGAAAGATCAGTCTGTGATCTCCTTCATGAAGAAGCTGACCCCCGGCATAGATATTCCCGGTGGTGATGGGTTCCCGACAAAAGTCTTCTTCAATGGGGAAGAATGTTCACTGCCCAAAATACTTCCAACCAGCAATTCCCATTCTTTCCGCTCATGTGTTCTGATCCCTCTCATCTTGGCCCTTACAGTTTTCATGCTGATGCAGCAATAGCCATTGGTCTACTCTCATGATTCTTGTTCCATAGCCGTAGATTTGTTCATTCTTTTGGTGATATGATACATTATTCTTGTTCTGTTACGGAATTTCGTACAGGTTGGGAGAGTTTTGGTATTTAATCTCGACGTTATCCATTGTTGATAAGACAATTTTTATTGTTGCACACATGCCCTGAATACTAGCTTAAAATTTTTAAGGAAAAAAAAAAAAAACATGTATTTTTCGCACCTTGGTGAGATTTCATCTGTTTAATCATTGCAGTTTAACTCCGTTCAGATTTCAAATGTCCAAATTACTTGCGGTGACGAGATTTTGAGCATGTTTGAATCTTTTTCAATTATCTTTATAATTTCACTTACCACTCATTTTACTATTGATTTGACAATTAGTTATTTATAACTACAAATTTCAAATTTTTATAAAATATACACAATTCATTTCACTTTATTATAATTTCTCATTATAAATTAACTAGTTATATACTCGTACGTTGTACGGAAAAAAATAGTTAATAAAAAAATATGTAGTAATTTGAAAAACTAAATAATCATAATTTTATTGCGTACTACTCATTCATATACATATGATATTAATATATATAAATAGAATCAAATTGAAATGTACAATATTTTTACTTGATACAAAGCTAATCAAATTGTCATTCACAGAATAATACTATTAAGTAATAATAATGAGAATGAGGAATTTTTACAAAATTAATTTCATATTGAGTATGAAAAATAAGAAATTATAGAAAAGAGATAATACGAAATTTATAGAACTCCAAAATTATCCTACACCTACGTCCTTATTCAATAAGGTGTGGATGATATTCATTTATCAAAATGAATTATTTTCCATATTCATTCTCCACCATATATTCTTGGAAAAATTATTTTTTGCATTTCCTAATCACTATTCGCTAAATCTACTCTAAAAAATCTACACAGGCCCCTATTACAAAAGACTCAAAGTGAAGCAATATTACACAAAAGATAAATTCTATATGATTTACCATATGTGAAAAGGATAAATTTTAAATGATTTACCATTTGCCCCTAAAATTAATTTTTAACCACTTTCCGTTTTAAAAAGAATTAAAAGAATTTTTTATTTTTGTTTTAAATCATTATCATCAAATATGATTATTATAGTGTCCCCTCAACTTAAATTTTTACAAATATATAAATTTCCAGAGAAAAACAAATAATGAATTTAGCAAGGTATTAAACATATAGCCTTAGGTTTTATAACGTGTGGCTTATCATATTGAATCAAAGTATAAGTTTTAAAAATGATTTAATTTTACTTTATTATTATATTCTTAATATCACGAGTATGCACGAAATTAGAAGAAGTCTCAATAACCTAATAATTAAAATTTATTTATCAACTTCAGAATTTTAAAAAAATATTAAATCTTTAAACATATCTTAAAAACTAATAGAATATATATAAAAAATATTAATAGATAACAAATAACATATTGTAAAATAAAATAATAACAAAATGTAACTAATGGATAAATATTATTTTTTTTGAAGATAATAGATTATTATTATTATTATAATAAAATAAAAGAAATATATAAAAGTAAAATAGTGGATTTGACGGAAAAACTTACATATGACCACTATCCTACTTTAATATATATAAAATAAGATAAGATATAAGACAAAATTTAATATATATAAAATAATATGTCAATAATGAAAATCAAACTGCCACTTTATGTCCTTAGTACATATCAAATGGGCATTTCTGAAAGCGAATGACCTGGCCTTAATGGGCCTAAGACTCTGTGGTGCAATAGACCAGTGCCTTAAAAAGCGTTAAGTGTGAAAAAGTGCCGAGCCTAGAATTGAGCGTACTCTTACGTCCCAACCGTTTGAGGCAAAAATCTGCTGCCAATGTCTCAAACGTTGCTGAAACGGTAGCTTAAAACAAGCCCCGACGGCTCGTCTCGACCCACGGGACGTCCCAGAATTTTGCTAAGTGTAGGGGCCGAATTTGTGAAGGTTCTTAGCCGTAAAACACTGACGGATATACATCTGGCCTTGCAAGTTGCTGGAAATGGCAGGCCGTCTAGCTGGCCGTGCAAGTTGGCAAGTGGCCTGGCCAAACGACGGCTGGACTGTGATTGGCCGAAATGGCTGCTGGGCAGGTGCAAGGCTGCTGGGCCGAAAAGCAGCTGGCAGGTGACTGGCAAGGTGGGCTGAAAAGTACAAGAAAGGTTGGCAAGCAAGTGGGCGAGGCCCGGCCGAAATCTGAACCAATCTTGGCCCTTGAACGGAATTGATCTCGACCCTTGATCTTGTACATTTTTATCTATAAATAGGGGATGTATCCCATTGTAAATCCATAAGTGAGTTCCAAGAGATCTTAGAGTGATACACTATAGAGAGAGTGAGAACCGTTCTTGTAAACGGCATTGTAACGTTAT
>CAVNYN010281219.1:0-24219 GCA_963692815.1 Nyctanthes arbor-tristis | reverse complement strand
TCTATTGCTTCATCGATTGTCTCAACGAGAAAAATTAGTTACGCATGATAAATGAATTCATAACAAAAGCATTCAAAGCGTTTGAATACATGACCAGATTCTAGAAATAAAAGACGAAGAATAATGAAGGAAACGTTTGCACCAAACGAAGAACTTCGTTCTTCAATCTTCACGCGAATCCCGGCTTCAATCCTTGCTCCAATCTTCTAGCCCTCAAGAATTATTTTCTATCCTCAATCTCCCCTTTTACCGAAGGGTTTTCGTTCTTTTATAGTTGGGGAGGCCTTAGAACCCTAGAATGTGTCAAAAAGGGTCCGAAAACTCGTAAACGACGTGTTCCGATACGGGCCGCGGGTGGCCGCGGCCAACAGAAACTCACGTAAGCCCGCAGGTGGCCGCGGCATGCTTGCCGCGGCCTACCCGTCCCCAGCAGAAAAATGGCTAGGCCGCGGGTAGGGGACGGTTTGCTTGCCGCGCCCACCCGCGGCCTACTTTCAGCACGTGCAATTCAGTCCCTGATTTGACTTTTTCTTGCGGTAATGGTCCTTTTCAGCTTTTTCTTCGTTTAAGCACGTCCCCAAACTTTTCGACTTATTCATTATGGTCCCCGCTCTCTTTAAACATGACACAAATGACCTCTTTCAAGTTCCCCAATGGTGGCATTCGGCATTCACACTTGTTGACATTGGTCTTTTATCTTCCCACTCCCCAGCTTTCACATCTTGATGCATGTAAAGCTCAATTTGGTTCAAAAATAGTTCTTTTCACTTGTATCACTCCAATTTGAGCTTTTCACCTATATGAACCATATTCATACAAATTAGGTAGAAATCTGCTCGATTTTATATAGAATTGCATAAGTTAAGAGAAGTACTTTTGCATATAAAATACACTTATCAAAAATCCTAATTAATTTGGATAGAAAATAAGAGAATATATGACTGAACATACATACGTCTTTGTCTTTTTGACAAATCTCTATTTGCTAATGCTACTATTTATTGCCAAATTGTAGGAGTCATTCAATATCTTTCTTTAACTCATCCTAACATTTCCTTCATTGTTAATAAACTTTTTCAGTTTATGCATAAGCCCTCCAAAACTCGTCTCACTGCTATAAAGCATGTTCTCCGGTATCTTAAACATAGCATTCGTCATGTTCTTCTTCTTCGCCCATCCACTTCTCTCTCTTTATGAACATAATGCCTATCCGTGTATCATTGATTATGAGCACAAGATATGCAAACGAGTGTGTGTGGTGTTTCCGGTTAGCGGCATAAAGTGGTTGGTTCAAAACTTGTCGACCATGCCACTTTGTTAACTAACATTTGAGGCACCTTCTTCATTGTTGTATAATTTTTAAAAGAATCTTATTTTGGCATTTGCAATGAAAGGATTCAACTCCTATGAATATTCGTAAACTTTGATTAATACAATAAAAGAATATTAATTTACAAAAATTGTGACTTTTTTTTTAATTAAAAGTCGCAACCTCTAGAAAAAGTTGTGACTTTTTAATCAAGAGAATTGAGTCTTATGAAGAGTTGCGAGTCCTATGAAAGGATAGTAACCCTATAAATACGTCAGTTGGTTAATATTATGACAATAAGAAAGAATATGAGAGATTATTCATGTCATGAATTTGCACTACAACAAATGCCGCGTAAGAGTCGCCGCTGTAGCCCCAAATGTCGTCGCTATAGGTCTATAGCAGCGATTTTTCTTCGCGACAGGGTCGTTAGAATAAGCATGTACCAATAGACTAATAGTGATGACATTTTCGACCTATTACAACGACATATATAGCGACGACCCACATGTCGCCCCTGTAAATTTTATCCCATTTTGTTATTAAATTTTTTTTAAAAAAAATTGTTTCACCCATCTGGTTTTAGAGCCCAACACATTTCCAAGCTCCAAGATTTGAATCGTGAACCTCCTTTCTATCCACAAGGCACTTTACCATCTGGACTAGTTGGACCTTTGACAATTGTATTTCATTTATAATATATATTATATAAATTGTTACAACTATAGCGACAAACTTGTTACTTATAGCAACAACTTATCGTCAGTACAACACATGAACAAAGGCGGGAAATTTTCGCGCCAAACGTATAGCGACGAAGTTTATGTGTTGTCATTATAGATTAAGAAATATAGTGACGATTTATACATGTCGTCACTACAGTTAAGAATTATAGTGACGAAAGATGAATCGCCTCAATAGGTTCTATGTGTAGCGGCGACATAAGCCTATTGCCGTAAGTCGCCGCTATAATCTACATAGAGGCCATAGATGATACCGCATAGGGACGCGTTAGTTTTCTTCACTAAGTTTCGTGTTGTTGCTCATATTTCTTGTAGTGTTTGAAATGTTCCATAGTTTAATTTCCTGCATAGTATTCACCAAAACTTTCTTGTTTAACTTCTAGTCCTGTTCATTTAAAAAAAAAAAAAATGTCATCTTGTACGCCTTTTTTTCTACAAAATATTTATTACACTTTCTCGCTCTGGCTGAATACCGTTGTATACGGTTTGAATATTAACTTTAGGCTTCATTGTAACGTTGAGGAGTATTTGAGAGACTTGAATGCATCATGATATAGGGTAGAAGCAAAAATACATTTATGCATATTATGAAGCCATCTATTCATTTGTTTTAAGAATAGTTCGTGATTCTGTAACATTCAACTTGTTCATTTCAAAGAAGACTTTACCGGTGTCACATGCAGATATCCCACTAACATATTGATAATATATAATAATCATATCCAAGCACGCTGAGCTAAAGGCGATGTCTTGATGAATTTTCATAACTTAAATTTAATTTGTAGCACACTAGTTAATTAATTATTCTTCAGCTTAAATTTAATTTGTAGCATACTAGTTAATTAATTATTCTTCAGCTAAATTTGTCTTATAGCTATTTTTTTCACTAAAATATTATCTACAAAGTAAAAGCAAATACCATATACTACACTCACAAGTGATCTTTCTTTTTATTCACTTTCAACTTTTAATGCAGAAAGGACAAAAGGAAAGATATGGATAAGAATATCTTCCCCTAATTCAATCCGCCACACAATATATATATATATATATATATTGAAATTGAAAGACGACAAGGCACCTGTAGCAAAAATGATATTCTGACATATGTCTGGCAGGATAATTCTGTTAGACGTACACTCAGTAAGAGGCCATTGAATGACTCACATGATATTAATATATGTGTATTTGGCAACTATTTTAAATCAGATTAGTTTATAAATTGCTATGCAGTATCTCATTAAACGTTTTCTGAATAAAAAGTCAAAAAGGACCTTTTTGTTAAAGTGAAGAGTAATCTTTTTGCTTTTTATTATTATAATATGAATAATAATAATAGTAATAATAATAATCCAATGGCTAAATACTACATGACGCCTTATAAACAAATTCAAAATTTAATAGCTAGCAATACTAATTTATTACAACTGGTTATAAATAAACATGTAGCAATCTCGGATGATGTCACCTCTTATTTTAATGTTAATTTGATGGACTTATTATTATATCAAGAAGAGATGTCTCACATTATAAAAGTTCTACATATATATGTTTAATTATAATAAATAAATTTTTTTTGCCTAAAATATGATAAATAAATTTTGATTGTAATGATTTGCTAAACGAACAATATAGTAGTCAAAATTCAGATTGTAATTAGTATTTGATTTGCCAGACATAATGAATATATAATAATTATAATTGGTCATCAAAAGTTACATAAGAATAATCACGAAGTGGACATAAATATTGACAAAAAAATTATGACTTGTGTGATTATGATTAATTTACAATTGATTTGATTTAAAAAGGAAAATAGTTAATTAATAGGTTTATTGCATCTACAGAGGCACCCACTGTCACTAGGTAGATCATTAAGTCAAGTGACGTGTGTCTATAAACCCATATAGACACAGGAGGTCACGTAACGGAAGCTCTCATCAAAGTGTTGAAAAATTTTAAAAATTTCAAATTCTATCAATACAAGAAAAATATATACAACAAATTATACAGACATTGATGTGGCCAACACTATTATCAGAAATTGATATAATGGGGAGACTAATGTGATCATGACAAGTGTCCTATTTGTATATAAGTTGGTTTATTACTTGTAGTACTCAAAGCATAGTTGTTGGCAATTTTTTTACGACAATATATAGGTCTCTGAGTTTAGAGCCAGATGACCAATCACATGATACCAACTCACTTGGAGAGCCATATCTATTTCAATTGCCACTCATAGTTGTTGTAAGAAAATAGAATCCTATCAAGTTTAATTTGTGCAAATTTGCACTCACTCTCTCTTAAAAAGATGGACTTATATCTAATTTAACATGAATTAAGAAATACTCAAAGAGTGATAATTTAAGTGGTCAAAAGCAACTTTTATCAAGATGACATCTTGAGTTCGAGTCTATACTCCTCTCTGAAATTCACATGTGTGTGTAATCAAGCAATATTGCTAAAGAGGTAAAACTTAAGACTAATTTCCCAATATTTCCTTTACTAATCATCATATTAATGATTTTATTTTAATCAATCAATATTATTGGAGAGGTAAAATTTAAGACTAATTTTCCCAATATTTCCTTTACTAACTATCATATTAATGATTTTATTTGTTGGTAACAATATTTTTATATATTAAATAGAGATAATAATATAGAAAAATTAACATAAAGGAAAGTGACCTATATGAGACGCAAAAAATAAAATGAAAGTGTGTCTTTGCGAAGGAAGTATTCCTTTTATCTCACAAAGATGGTCATGTATACTATTTTCGTTTATCATAAAAAGATAGTGCACTTAGGAAAATTTTCAAACACTTCTTGAAAATTTTGTTAAAAAACTTCCCACCCTATATGGCGTACATCTATACATGCTACGTATATTTTAAACTTAAACTATGTATTTTAAATTTACATGACATACATCTATAATGTCATATGAGAGGGAAGTTTTTTAATAAAACTTCCGGGGAGTGTTTGAGAGGAACGCAGCCCACTTAATATGTTGAGAACATCTTTAACTTTTCATTTATATATATATATATATATATATATATACCTCTCTAATTAATGTATCTTATTATTAGTCCACATCAAATAGCTATAGAAGTATTTTCAAATATTAATGAGACATGCGAGTATATATGAAAGATGCATACACTACTACAAAATACCACAATAGGTGTCGTTTGTACTAATGATCAGGACATCGTAAAGGTATACGCGTAAAGGCGACGCTTATGGGAGCGACGTACATCGTAAAGGTATACACATCAGTTGTTGGGCGACACCTAAAAATCATAATAGGCGTCGGTTGTTTTAAAAATACCGACGCCTAAAGTTAATTTTAAAAATAAATAAATAAATGAAATAAATAATAGGCGTTGGTTGTAGTGTTACAACTGACGCCTATTGTATACTTTAGGTGTCAGTTGTAGTTATACAACTGATGTCTAAAGTCAATTTAAAAAATTAAAAAAAAACTCATGGACGAGAGAGATTAATCCCAATAGTACCCACATATTCCTTCCACAATTTCGTCAATTTCAAGACCACAAGACACAAAGAACACTTAAAAGCAACTAAAAACCCAGAACATTTCAAAAATTCTTCTTCTTAACATGCAAACAAAAAGCCTCAAAAAACTCAGGCGTAAACACATAGATTCCCATAAAAAGAACTAAAAAAATAAAAAGAAAAACCCAAAACATAATTCTAAACAAGTTTCCAATTTGAAAGCAAATGTCCATATATTATTATACACGCGTTTTCATATGTGGGTATTTACATAAAGTTATATACACATAATATAATAGAAAAATGATTTAGATAGTGAAAAAGAGAAGTGAGTTTCAAAAGGCAAAGTGTGTGTAATTTAACTTACTTAGAGAAAAGGCTGAAAAACTATCACCAACCATAAAATGAAGACGATAAAAGAAGAAGATAGAATAAATGTGCGGATATAAATAATAACCATATTACATTCGGCGTCGGTTCCTCGAAGAACATACACCCATTGTCATGCAAATATTTGAATTTGCATGACAATCCGACCATTGTCTTCAATTTCAAAAATTTTGAAATTTACGAGAAACCAACGCCCATTGTCTTCAATTTCAAAATTTTTGAAATAATGACAATGGGCGTCGGTTCATACACATTCAAAATTTAAATTTTTTAATATGACATTGGGCGTCGGTTCATCCATTGTCATACAATAGGCTTCGGTTACTCGAGGACCTAACGCCTATTTTTTAGCGGCTGTAATACGTGTCAGTTTCTAGAAACCGACGTGTCTGTGTTGTCGAAATTTTTAAAAATGCCACCTTCTTTTCCTTGCATGTCGTTTTTTAGCAAACCGACGTGTATTCCCCATTTTTATTATCTTTTCTGTTGTAGTGATATAAAATTTAATGTTATATTAAGTACTTCCTTTGTAGCACAAAAACATTCCACTTCCATTTTTCACATATATTAAAAAAACTTAATTAATGTTGTTGAAAATGTGTAATTTAAAAATTATGCCATTTGATTTATTTAATATTTCATTCTAAATATTCTTTATTGTTGACTATCATACATAATAAATTACAGTATTTTAAAAAACTAAAGAGCTAACTAAGAAAAGAAGTAGCTTGGTGGCCCCCACTTCTGCCTCTATCAGGCAGCAACATAACCGACCTCCACAGCCACAGCATGGAGGAGCCGCTCCTTAATCTGCACTACAGCTAATAGACTAGAATCTTCTTTGTTTGAGCTACTCCCACATACGCATACCGGAATATCTCACTTGTCCCAGACTGGACAAGTAACTAGCCCTTCAACTTAGTGCGTCGGCAATGGCTTCTCCCAAACTGGTACTCAAAGGCCATGTTGAAACCTGCATCAAAGTATTGTCACTGTGCCTGTTTGGTATAATTTAAGATGAATAAAAAAAATAGATGAATATCTTGTTAGGGCAGAGGGAGTTTCATTTTGGTAAGAATCAAATAGTCTAGTAACACATGAGTGATTTTCTTATATATCCTCAAGTCCAATTCCCCTATTCAACATTCCTTTTAAAATATTTAAACAAAATATTAACTATTATTTTTTATTATATATCGAAATAATTATCCGACTATTCTAGACGGAGGGGAAAGGTTAGTGTCAAACACGGGCACATATAAAAGTAAGGCGCCAAAATTAGGTGACCCACTTCACGTGGCATCACGCGACTACCTTAATGGAAATAACAAGAAGCCACGTGGCGTAAATATGACGAATAAACTGACACGTTTAATTTTACCTTGGACGCCTCAACTGAAGTGTATCATATCCATCATCCCCTTCTTGCTTACATTCCGACAAATTCCAAGGTCCCCTGTTAAGAGACAAACTTCCGCTTTTACCATTCTGCCCTCGGCTTTTGTTTTGTCTTTTATCATACTGGAAATTGATGCGTGGACTTGCGACCCGGTGCCTCGTGCTTTATCCAATTACGAGAAAAGTAAAAATAAAGCAGAAGCATATCCAAGAATAAAAATCTTCAAGAACTTCCAGACAAACCTTCCTGGTCATGTGGGTTCTTTTATATTGCATGCCTTAATACACGAAATATGAACAGGAAGTTTTTTAACAAATTTTCACGGAAGTTCTCAAACATCATTATACACAACAATGAAAAATTTCAAAAATCTTTTAAAGGTTTTATCAAAAAACTTCCTATATGTATCATGCATGGATGTACCGTGTATTTGAAATGTAAGCCAAATGTATTTTAAATTAACGTGACATATATTTATGTATGTCAAATTAGAAAGAAGCTTTTTAATAAAATTTTCAGGAATTTCATGAAAAGAGTTCTCTTTTCAATAATTTGTTACTTTTCTTACAGATTTTTGGGAAATTTTACACATGGTCTTCAATCTTAACATTTTATATCAATTGGGTCTTTATTCTTTTTTTTTTTTTAAACAACATAGGTCTCCCACTTTTCATAAATTTTCATGTAAAGTCCCGAAAGCAATAAAATGACATTTATGAATAGAACTATTATGTGACAAAAAAAAAATTACGTAAGGAGTCTCTTTAAAAAAAATTGAAAACAAAGTGTAAAAAAAAAATATAGATTTCTTCCCCATTTTGTGTACCTAGTTATCCAACTCCAACTCAACTGAAGATGACAAATTTAGTCAGCAAAAAGGGAGACTTGCATTTGTTATTCGCTGGCAAACCCCAAAAAAAAATGCCTTGAAAAATTATCATTTTTGATTAGTTAGGGTGTGAAAATGGGATGGTAACAAGGTAGATAAGATGGGAAAAATTATTTTCTTTTTTAATTTTTTTAATAGATAGGATGGGGAAATTTTATTTTCTTTTTTATTTTTTTTTAATTTTTACTTTCTAGTTTTTTGTAAATTATTCTTTTGTTTTTATTTAAAGTGTTGTGTAATTGTCATTTTTTGAGATCAGGGACCTTATGTGTTAATTTATAAAAGGTTGGAGACCAACGATGTTGGGGGGAAAAAGAATGAGGACACAGTTGGAACAAAGTGCAATGGTTGAGGACCACGTATGAGATTTACCTTTTTTTTGGGTGCTTCATGCTTCAAATTTAGGTGAAAAACATCCCCTCACGAGGTTATTGGACCCATGTTCGAGTTGATATCCAACCCTAAACCCTAATTTATACTTTAAATTAAAAAAAATAGTGAGAAGCTTTTGAATTTTTCCCATACAATTCATTGTACGTTAGGGATGTTAAAATAAAGTGATCCGATCGAAACCCAATTAGCTATGCTGGCCTTGAATGGGGCGGAAATTTTTCGATCCACGACGGGCAGGTCTGATTTGTGATAGGTGATTTCGAGTCAAATTAGGTAGCGGGTTGGGTCGAGAGTGATTGACATGAACCATCCTAATGATTAAATTAAAAAACTATTTAAAATAGGTAAAAATACAAAAAAAAAAAAAAAATACTCCCTCCAACCCACAAAAATATGACGGTAGATAATTTTATGTGAATTAAGAAATGGTATATAGTTTTATTAGAACAATAATTTTATGTGTATTCTTCTAATTTTAACCTACATACTTAATTAATGATATAGAAATAATCACCAATGAAATGAGTAAAAAAAATATGTCCATTAATATTCTTTTTTAAAGTCTTCACCGTCTATTGTCCACTAAAATGTGTCCTTCAAAATTGATACAACTCTTTTCTCTAAAAGTTGTGTAACAAGATAGTCTTAAGTTTGTTAATTAAATAAGTGTACGCATGAAAATGAAAAATTAAAAACGCGTTTGCAACTTGGACAAGTAAAACTGCTACGCAAAACAACTGGCGTCACTCTCTGCATTTTGGCACTAAAGTAACTCAATGGTGACTCGAGTGGAGTCCAACCTTCACCGGATATACTCTGTTCATTTTTCCCCATCACAGGGATAAAATGGGAATATCACACTCACCCTCTCCTGTTCCAGATATTACAAGCAGTCTTATCATAGTCAAAACCCCTTTATAAAAAGCAGATTAAACCCCTCCATTTTTTCCGATCAATTTCTCCCCCCTTCATAATTTCTTCCAAGCCTTCACAGTGTAAATTCATGGCGGCATCCAAAACCAACCATGCCAGAACAAACTACAGATTCCTCCCAACCAGTCATCAAACTATGCCCAATAAGCCTTCACCCATCTTGGAGCTCGATGAATCCGAAGTCTGGAACTCCGAGCCTCGTTCAGCGTCACCGGAATTGAAGAAAGCCGCCCCAACCAGTTCCAGGAAGTCATCGTCAGAGAGAGTCGGTGGACCGGCGTCTCTCCCGGTGAAAGTGCCGGACTGGTCGAAGATACTGAAAGAAGAGTACAGAGAGAACCGCGGCCGCGACGATGAGTACGACGGCGACGAGGAGTATGAAGAGAACAGGAACCGGATTCCGCCGCACGAGTTTCTGGCGCGGCAAACAGCGAGGACGCGGCCGGTGGCTTCGTTCTCCGTTCACGAAGGAATTGGGAGGACTCTCAAGGGAAGAGATCTCAGTACGGTTAGAAACGCAGTTTGGGAGAAAATTGGGTTTCAAGACTGATGATTCATCATTTTTCCTGTTTTTCACACTTTCATGTTCCAGGGGAAGAAAAGGAGGAAAAAGAAGAAGGGAAAAAAAAAAGAAAATAATAATAATTAAAAACTGAGATTTATTTATTTATTGTCAAGGAGAAGCGGGAATGTTATTTCACACAAGCAGATGAACCTTGGATTGTGACTCTCTAACGAATTTTTGGGTATGAATTATTTTACATATATTCCGTTCCTGGAATGCCAAAGATATCACATGTTCAGGAACCCAACTCGGTTGAGATAGGTAATATCTGAATGGATTGGTAGTAGATTTACGGCACATTGGAGAGGTGTCATAGGTTAGAGGTAATGTGTTTATTTTTATAGTGTCTAATGTCTTATGTACGTGTAAATGTATGCACTGATGTGCATACATTTACATGTCTAATGTCTCATGTACTTGATAAATAATGTGTCTAATGTCTCATGTTATTATAATGTGTTGACTTGATAAATGCATGTTATTTTTATAGTGTCTAATGTCTCATGTACATGTAAATATATGTACATCAGTGAATACATATAATGTAGTCATGTGAGATATAAGATAAGTGTAAGAAAAGTATTGTGGCAATGGGATGGATCGGGGTCCATCCTTTTAAGAAAATACAAACTTTGTTGTTTTTGGGTAAATTTCAATTCTGGTCTCTCCCTTTGATGTTGACACAATTTTGTCGCAATATTTTTTTTTAATTTTATTGTTTTGTTCTCAATTTTCATATATTTACGCATTTCATCCGCTCCTTTTATTTTCTCGTTAAGTAGCTTGTTATTGAGGGGCAACATAAGAATAAAAGTTTGGGTACTTCTAAGTCTCAATACAAACAATTTTGACATAATTTTGGGCCCCATTCATATTTCAGCTCTTTTATCCCCAATCCTTCATATATTCACATGTTAATGTCTCCAATAATAAATTTTCTCACATGTGTTTAATTGGTCATATGTTTAATTAATATTATTTTGCTTAGATATTAAACTGTATTGTTAAAAATATGTTGTTTTCATGCAATTTTTTTTGAATAAGATGTTTAATTAGTATTTTTAAGCTAAATATTTCTTTAATGAGTAATTTATTATTTTAGTCATATATGTAGTGTAAAAGGTTTTTAATTTAATCAGCTTTGATTTCAAATGTTGTTGAGAACTTTACCACATTTTGCAAAGTGTTATACACATGGTCTCTATTTTTTTAAAAATTTACAAGCATTGCTCAAATTCACATAATATTTATCTATACATCCACATAAGTAGGAAGTGTTGCCATCAAACTTCGTAAAAGTATCATAAAATTAATGTACAGTTCGTCTATGCACTTTCTGCACTAAAATTTCTAAAGAAAGCTAACATCTCCCTTATAGAGTGGAAAAATACCACATGGCTCTCTATTATTGGGGGATAAGGGGGTCCACCGCTTGATCCCCCAATAACAGAGGATCATGTGACATTTTTCTACTCTTTAAGAAAGATGTTAGCTCTTTATAGTCGGACCGCTCTCTACACGGGGTTTCATTCCACTAGTGCTACGTCCTTTCAATGCATAGAATATGGTGCCCTTGTGGGAACTTATTTTCACCAAAATATTTATCTATTTTTTTAAATGATTTTATAATGAATTAAATGGTTAAAATGTTAGATTTGTATTGTATGCATGAGGTGCCCAAGGTGGATAGAGAATTGTATACTGAAATTTTAACGTGGCACTGCGGGTCTATATCACAAGGGAAAACGTAAACGTCACAAAATAATTATTAAAAATAATTATCATCTTATAAAATTAAAAATATTTTATAAAGATAGCCTACATTCTTCTCTACCTAGTCCACATTCTTCTCAACCTGTATTAATAAGTGAATTTTATTTATTGTCTGATAAATATAACGTTACTAAATTGTTAAATAACCATATTAGTGTACTTTGTACATTAAACTTTTGTTTTGACGTTTTAACTATCTACTTTAGTGTTACAAAATTATTATTTTCTTTAAGGGAAAATATTTTTTATTATAAAATACTTTATGTGCGGTGTTTTTTTTAATTTTTATATTTATTTTTTTGTATTTTTGAATTTTTGTTTTTTTAATTCAAATATTTAGGGGACATGTAATTTTATCAGGACATTAACATAAATATTAAAGGATGTGAATTTATAGGATGTTAGGGACCAGTGCATTGAAAAAAAAAGGTTAGGGATCTAGGCAATATAAAATGAAAAGGTTGTGGATAATCTGTAACACCCCCAAAAGTTTTTGTAAATCCTTCCATATCATAACATAGAATAAATCATTAATTGGATTTGAAAATTTTCCCAAGGAATAGAACACATGTGAATAAAAAATTTTAGATGTTCGATCATAAATTATTTTCATTAAACTTAAATACATAAAGTAAATTTTGAAACATATGTACATCAGTAATAAATTTGATTATAATTATAACATCCTCAAATATGATTTTACCCAAGAAAGTTTATTTCAATAAAGTTCATTTATATTAAGAGAACATAAAATCAAGAGCAAAAGACAGACGGAAATTATTTATATAAAACTTACTTTGCTGTTGCAAAGTAATAATAAATTAATAGCTTAAAATAGCCATAAATTTTTTAGGTTTCCCTTGTGGTTGTCTCATGCACCACGGTCAAGGCCCAGTACACAATTGTCTGGTTATCTTGGAGTTGCCACCTACCCACTTACTCACATTTTAACACTTACAATGCAAAACTATATGAGCTAACGCTCAACAAGTAACAGTATGCATAATCAGTACCTATATGATGTTAATTAAATTATGACAATAGCGTCACACCACCAAGTATGCGGGGCCCCAACCCTCATATAATATACCTTATGAGCTCAATATCAATAACGCTAAATCAAATGCCCACATACTACGATCCACGTGAGTCCATCGTGGAGGAGTCACTAGTAGTACAAAATACAATCTAGGAATAATAGGCTTGGCCTATTGCCGTTGAGTCCCTGAACACTCACTTATTGGTACCCTAGATGGTATATTTACCCAAACGGCTATGCTGCTGAGCCCCGAAACACTCACCCAGGTAACACTCAAAATGGTATATCTACCCAGACAGCAAATAAAGTACGGTAACACTATACAGTGTTCACGCAACTACCACTGGCTCACAAGCCAATCTTTATGCCACAAGCATATTCTCGTATTTAACATCATGCACAATAGGTGCATATAGCATGTATCACAATGTGGCCAATAGTATAATCTCAGTTAAATCATATACACCATGCACAATATTTTCAAGTATCTCTCATCAAAGATTGTATTGATATATTCAAATAGTGTCAACGAGTCATCATATATTGCAATATTTCCAATCGTAGGGCATAACTAATAAATATGACATTATCACATTCGAACACATAATACTATTGTTTTGTATTGTTTTGTGTTGCAATATTGGAAATATTGCAATATTTCCAATCATAGGGTATAACTAATAAATATGACATTATCACATTCGAACACATAATACTATTATTTTGTATTGTAGTTGAACTATTACTTATTTTCGTCAATAGCTATTGCAACATGTTTCTTCCACTTATCGAAACTACCCCCAACATCACCTCCAATTTATCATGTTATATTGAAGCTCGACGAATAGGAAATCCAACACTTCTTCGGATCTCAATTCCGAGCTCTACGCAAAAGGTATGCACATTTCTTTCATATACAAGAAGGTGTTAAAAATGGAATAAGATTGGCCCCCATTAAGTAAGTAAAACGGCCCCCAAAAGGGAGGTGGCTAGCCTCGCGTGGCTAGCCACCCTCAAAAGAAACGAGAGAGAGGTTTGACTTTTTTTAGTTTTTTTCCCCTTAATTTTCCCCATTTAATTTGTAGAAATTTCTAGGGGCTTGTTCTATAATTTTTTAATTAATGTTTAATCTTTAAATTTTCTTATCTATTTTTCTTAGTAAATGTCCGAATTCTTTAGTATAGGAAAATTCTATGGGTTCATATAAAAGACTACAATCTCATAGTGATTTCTAGAATTCTAAACCTAACATTTATAATTCTATAAAAATGTTGACATGCCACGGAATATCGCAAAAAATTATATGAAGCATTACTTTTTAAAATTTGGGGTGTTACATAATTTATGAAATTTACCCTTAAAAAAGATAAAATTTCACATTGCAGGCATTTTCAATATGGTTAATTTCACATTTCATCCCCAATCTTTCCAGTTAGTATCCCTAGGTCCCTAATCTTTTTTTCCACATGTTGGATCCTGAACCTTTCATTAAGTTGCATGGTTGGTCTTTTTTTACAATTTTCATCAATTTTTCAGTTATCTCCTCAGTCAAATTACAATTTTGTCCCTCATCTTTTTAGATTAAAAAAATTTGAAAATATAAAAAAAATGATATTAAAGAATTAAAAAAAAAAGCTACAAAAAGGGGGCTGAGAATGTAACATCCTGCTAAAATTTAACCCTCAATTAAGCTATGTGGCTATTATTTTGATGATAATAGAATAATTGCCTAAATTATATTAAAAGATTTCAAAATCGTCACTCAATTATCGTCAAAGAAAGATATATGGTGACTAAATTACAAGACAATACAAAGTATGTGGACTTCTCGAGCAATAAATGTATGAATATCATTTTGCCACACTGCCTCTTGAGGTGTACAGCGCCACATCGTGCCACGTCTCTCGTCTTGGTTGACGGAACTTAAAGATTTATTAAAAACAACTTAATCCTAACAATTATAAATAGGACATAGGGGTCCTCAAAGTTTTCTTAACCCCTAAGCCATCCTCCCTCTCTCTCAAAACTCTCAAAATTCATCCATGACCATGGTGGACCTGAAAACAACCATTAAAACTCCCCAAAACACCTATTTGTCTCTTGAAAAACATTTCTACCATATATGGAAAGATTCTAACATGAAAAATGGCTTTGATTAGGGAATAGCAAAACTTTGACGGCACTTTTCTACGTTAGAATTATTAAAATAATCTTTGGCAATTCTTTGATGTGAGTAACCTGTATTTTGATTCCCTTTCTTTTATTCATAAAGTTTACATAAGATGTGGATGGATTTTTTATGCATCATTATTATGCAACGAAATTGGTTTATTGCATTTAAATCACTAGTTAATGCTCTACTTGTTTTACTTTGCTTTGTGGTAATATAACCTTGCCTTGTGATCTTAGTCATTTTGGCTATGTGGTACTCTTTGTGGTATTATGACCTTGCTATGTGGTTTTGGCTATTTTGAATCTTTGAATCATGTGCACACCACGAGTAGTAGTTTAACTAGTGATAGAGTCCTTTTATGCATCTAAATGTTTTGTACATCTAAAGGCTTTGTTTATTCGATTGTTTTCTAGAAAATGCATTTATCTTACATCAAAGGTGAATCAAAATATTTGATTATTCACTGAGTACTTTGCATTTACCCCTTCTTCTATCTAATAACCATGTAGGTGTTGAATTAACAAGCTTTGTAGCCAGATCTTCCCAACAATGAAGAAGACAAATGTATGTGATCGAGATTTTGGCGTATGACTAAGGTTTCGTTGTGGGTGGCCGTAATAGTTATTGCAAAGTCATGATAACATGATATTATGTATAATAATATTTTAGTTGTATTTGTAAAGTCTTGCTTTCAAATTTTGAATCGAAATTAATTTCTCAAATGCTTCCGCAACCGTTAAACGGCGATAATATGAGAAAATAAGAAAATTAATTTGGGGCATGAAAGAGAATTCCCTGCGCTGCCGCCAGATATGACAGCCATTTTTGCCTCTTTTCCATTTTATTATTTTATATTTTTATATTATTTTTAGAGAACTTAAAATATAAGGGATAAAATGGTAATTTGACTCAGCAGTTAACTGAAAAATTGATAGAAATAGTAAAAAAAAAAAAAAAAAAAGACTAGCTGTGCGACTTAATGAAATGTTGGGAACTCAGGAGGTTGGGGGGACCTAGGCGACACTAACTAGAAAGGTTGGGGGATGAAATGTGAAATTAACCCTTTTGAATCTATGTTCTCAAATTAATCACAGTCGTTACCCTTGTTTGCCATGCTGACATTGACGTTAATACCATCGTGCTCTCTCTCTCTCTCTCTCTCTCTCTTTTCGTGCTCTCTCCCTCTTCACTCTCTTGTGATTTTCAAGCATTAGTCTCTCTACTAGAAATCAACAAAAGTGATGTGACAATAAACGGTCCTTGCTGTCCACTTTATCACGATATTATAAGGAATTTAATAGAATAAACGTGGGGTGGACACGAAATAGGTGGACACATATCATTATTATCTTAATTAATTCTAATCAATCCCCCTCCCTTGGTAGAAATTCATTCTCAAGTTTAATATCATGACTATCTTTGCCTTTACTATGGTATTTACAAAGATTTCATAAGATAAAACATCTGGGTAGCTACAAATTAGGGCTGCGCATCGGGTCTAGTGATCTAGGTTTTGCCCAACCCAACACCGACCTGATTGGAAGTAAGGGTTGGAATTTTCCAACCCGAGCCCAAACCCGGCTCGAGTTGGAAACCGACCCAAACTGAGCCGGGATGTCTTGAAAAATACAAATACTTTTTATACAGTTTTTAAAATTAAGGTACCTTATGCTTTTTTTGGGAAAAATTAGGTGTTTTAAGTGTTTTTACATTGTGCTGTCACAATATTGTAACACAACAATCATAATTAATCAAAATACTTAGTCACATCAAAACAACTTACCAAAACACCGAGTCAGATAAAAACAACTCAGTGTTAATCAAAACAACTCTCCAAAACACTGAGTCACAATAAAAACAACTCATCAAAACACTGAATCAAATCAAATACAACTTCAAAACACCGAGTCACAACAACACGACAATTTAGCGGAACAACCGAGTCACAACAAATACAACAACTCACCATAACGCTAAATCACAACAACACAATAATTCACCAAAACAATCGAATTACAACATCACACCACAGTTGTTTTATGTAAATCAAATTAGTAATTTTCAATTGAAACACTAATCTAGCAAGTTGTTGATGGAAACACTAATCCCATCTGAAACAATCAAATTTGAAACACTAATTCAAGACTAATTTTCAAACACTAATTCTCAATTGAAACACTAATTCAATACAACACAATCTCGCCCGAAACAATAAAATTAATATTTCTGAATTGAAAAACAATTAGATTTCAACACAATCTGAAAAAACAAGATTAAAGAAAATTAAAGAAAAAAACCCTACTTTGAAACACAATGTCGTCGGGAACCAATCTATGCAGACGATAAAAGAAGTAAGAGGCGGCGGCAATGATGACGGAAAGAGAAGGAAGTGGCAGTGGCGATGATGACGAAAAGAGGAGGCGGCTTCTCGGCAGTGGCTGTAATGATCGAGTGCAATTTCAGAAAGAGAGAGAGAGAGAGAGAGAGAGAGAGAGAGAGATTGCGAGAGAAGAGGTGGTGGAAACGATGACGGAAGGAGAAGGAAGCGGTAGTGGCAACGATGACAAAAGGAGCTAGCCAATCGGCAGTGGCGGTAATCGAATGTAATTTGTGAGAGAGAGAGAGAGATGGTGAGGATATAGACGGTCGTTTGTTTTTTTGAGGTGCGGTGGAGTCACCTAATATTTCCAAATAAAAAAGTGTGATCTAATTTTTATAAAATGGTATTGGAAACACTTGAAAAGTCTAATTAAACCGACCGAGCCAGAGTTAGTTGGCGGTTTAGGTTGCATTTTTCTTTTTTTTTTTTCTTTTTTTAATCTGGCCCAATTTGGCCCAAAATGAAGAAGAATAAAAACCTAACAGACCCTTACCCCGGAATCAGTTAGAGAGCCACCAACAACAAGAGAGATAGGAGTGAATAGTGATAGATTGATTTCAAAAGAAAAAAAAAAGAGTAATATAAATTAAAAAAAAAAAAAAGAAACAAAGAAATGAGGTTAGGTTGTCCACATCCATCTATAGGTAGTGGCGGCGGAGAGTTATGGAAGACAACAGACGGCAACTGTAGCTGCGAGGTGAGCGGCATACGGTAGCTGAGGCGGCGAGCAGAAATGTTCTTGAATCTTGATCCTTCAAAGTTAAAGCCTTTTTGTAACATTTTTTGATTTGGGAAGTGTTTTTTGATTTGGTAGTAGTGAGATGTGAGAGGAGGATGTGGAACAAAGAGAAGTGTTGGTTTGTAATTATAAAATCTAAAAATTGAGTTTAAGTAAGGACAAAGAAGGCTGTTTTCTAATTTTTTTCGTGAAAATTTAGAAAAAAATAAATAAAAGGAATTGAATCGGGTTGGATTAAAACAACTCGGTTTTGCACTGGGTCGATTTAATTGGTTTTAGTCGGGTTGGGTGGTCGAACACGTGAACTGGTCCAACCCAATTCGGGTTAAAATAATTTGCACCAAAACCAACCCCGTGGGGTCCAGAACCCTACCCAAACCGACTCGAATCGGGTCGGTCATGTCGGGTTGTTCAGTTTACCGGGTTTAATGCCCAACCCTAGCAATAACTGCAAAGTGCAAACTGCTGGCCTCAATAACTTGGAAACACGCTAAACCTAGGAGCAAAAGAATTTTCTTTCAAAACCAACCACCATGCGGTGAAAACATTTGTTCCAAACCCATTTTCCATACAATCTTTCTTTATTCCAAGATTACTAGAGCTGTAAGTGAAGTCAACTAATTTATTTTAACATCAGCATTCCTCCAGCTACATCTCTTCAAAGATTGACAATGAACCTCCTTCCCAACACTTAAAAACAGCAAAGCACTCCATAAAACTGAGTTCTTGTCCATTTGACTTAACCCTCTACATGGTTCAACAACAAATCCATCAGTAACCTTCATTGTATTGGAACCAATTCCTCATTCTCTTCTTGTTCCACACGTTCACCCTTACTTGATCAATTCCCCATCCGCTGTTATTCTTTCTTTCATGTTCCATCTCTTTAACTTCAATATAATCAAATTCTAGATTGTTCTCCTCATTTTTCTCCAAAATACTTGCCTTCGTATCCTTTCTTCTCTACTATATTATCAACTACTGGTTATGTAACCTTTGAAACTGGTTTTTGATGTTTTTCTTCCATGTTATCAATTATATCGTTGCACCAATTCTTCCATTCATTCGAGGAATGATTGCTTTCCATTGGTAAACTGAACAGAGGAAAATCAATAATGATTTGCTTGCTGACTTCTCAAAAATTATTTCCAACAGGATGTGTAACATGAGAAGTGCAGGAGAGAGACTTGTAACCTGAATTGAGTGAAATAGAGTCAAGGAAATTTGCAGTATTTTGGCATAAATTTGGATGGGATGTGGTCTTAAATGTTTTCAACCTTTCTAGCCATATGAGATTCAACATCTAGCGCCAAGTTAAATAGCCTCATTCATTGTCCAAATATTTCCAAACTCAAACCTCTCTTGGATTGCTACATTCAGCCCACATGCATATATGTAAGTTCCGTTTTCCCACTTTATGTCTAGCAGATTATCCCGTTAGGTGCATACATGGTAGGAGATTATTATACAAATCACAAGATGTTATTCCACAGTTGGAGAATTCACATAGAGGTTATCCAATAATCTCACGCTACATATGTATCTGACAGGATAATCCGTCAGACGTAGATCTTTTTAGATACACACACCTTGAGACTAGTTCATCCAATTGAGAATATTTCTGTTCAGCACACAAATAATATAACTTCTCTATGTACTCTTCAACATTTTGACTTAGTTGCTTGCAATTTTGATACTGACGATACATTGTTTGAAAGTAATTGTTGGGAAGGAACTTACCCCTCAATAATCGCTTCATCTTCAACGAAGTACAAAGAGGTTCTCAACCTACCAGTCGACGATGGTGCTCGAATTGCTGCCACCAATATGTACCACCACCACATAGTCTACATACAACAAACTTGACTATTTTTCTTTCTGGAATATCAATATACTCGAAAAATTCATCAACTATTTGCAACCAATCTAAGAAATCATCAATATTCAAGTACCCATCAAAATTTGGTATCCTTTTTTCGCTCATTTGACGTAAGACGTTGATGCCCAATAAATCAGCATGTTCCAATCTAGTGTATGGTGGGACAATCTGTCGCCAGAGATTCTGAAATTCCTCCCTAGAAACTCCTACCGGTCCATGCTCAACTTGTCTAGCAATTAATTAATCATAGTAATATACATTAATTAGTCATAGTAATATATCTTTACAATTTCTAATACCATTTGAAGCAATCTGATTCTTAAAGAAAAGAACCAGGAAATAAGAATACTCTAAATACTGTTAGAGGCAAAATTTTTAAGGAAAATCTCGAAAAACTTGAAGAGAATATTTGACAAGCACTTCGTACTTTTACTATTCAGGAAAAGGTTCTGTTAAATTCATAATTTTAGATCTGTTTATACTTTTAATGCATTGAATGCATATGACCCCTTGACTACTAACACAACGAATGAAAATGGCATTTTGTTTTTGAAACTTATTCTAATAATTAACTCACTCTTAATGGCATGATTAAATGACTTTTAACTGTATACTTAATTTGCATCACTCTGTCTCAAATATATAATTCACTTTACTTTTCATGTTGATGAAGAGTTGTGTTGAAAATATACATTTTGTAGTCCGTATTCATAATATATCATTATTTGATGAAAAGAATTTAAAATTAATAATTATAACTAAGTATTAATGAGAGCAAACTAGTAGAATAATACAACTTATACTTCTTAAAAAAGAAAGAAAATTATATGTTTAGAACATCTCCAAAAAGAAATAACGACATCATATAATGCCATATGACCATCATTTAAACACACCATATGGCTGTAATTTCTTATGTGACGTGTCTAATACACCCTATATGGTTATATAACACTACATAGTGTCATATCATATAGTGTTAAATTGAAACTAAAAATAAAGGACTACAGATTTGACACGAGAGGGAAAAAATTTTCAACTAAAATAATGCCTCACTAACTTCCTTTATCTCCTCTCAAATGGTTTAACCCCATATAACTGGCTTACCTTAACCCATAAAAAGAGGGTGAACAAACCATATTCTTTGTGCACGAAGGAAAAGAGAGAGATAAAACGAGTCAATAACAGGAGATAAGGTTAAGGTTAGTGAATGACAGCTAGAGCGATAGATCTTCTAAAACAAATTTGAAGGACCACAGAGATGAGAATAATAGTTTTTATCTAGACTAAATACATATTAAATAATAACACCACTCTTCTAATATGAAAATGTGTCAACAGCAGGAAGGAAATCCATCTAAAGTACATTGACAAACTGAAATTTGGCCCTAAGTCAACATCAATATTTGCATGAGGACGTAGTGAACAATACAGAAAAAGAACCTGCTCCCCATTAAACCATGTTTGATGATAACAACCGTCTCAATAAAACAGCCGCCATAACCAATTAAAACTTGTGTAGCTTCTCCGGGTTCTCCGCCACAGACGCGAGTACTGGTGGGTGTTTGAAAATCCTATAGAAGTTTTACATTTAACATTTCACTATCAAAATGAATCATGCTTTCTTTAGTAGATGGGGACAAAATTTAAAATAGAAAAACCAAAGAGCGATCAGCATCTCTAGAAGAAACTGTTACGACCCTAGTACAAGTGTAGTAATAAATAATCAGAAACGACTGTAAACCCTATAGCATGATCCCAACTGGAACAACAATACACTGTACAATATGCTTGCTGTGTGACCACCTGACGACTGAGACTGATAGCCTTAGATTGTTTCCAAGTTCAAAGGTCAAAAGTTACTGACCCCATACTCTAAAACTGCAACTTCTTGTTCTACTCTCCAATAATTCGCGTCGTTGAATTCCTTCATCCCTGCTCCATCCTGTGAATCTTCTTTCTCCGGGGTCTTTGGTGAGAGACTCCGCTTGAATGGCCCGGCTTCCCCAACGATTCCCTCCTTCAAAGCTTGCTCCATTGCTTTCTCAGTCCCCTCTGGTTCTACGCCCACAAATTCAACATCCTCTTCAAACAGAGAGGGGCCAGCTATGCTTTTCTGATGTGAATCAGATTTAGTTGAACCCTCACTGGAATCTGTAGAACTGGTGGTGCCATTTGGTAAAGAGTTTTCAACTGAAGGGGACTTAGTTTGGGCAGTGCTCATCTCCACTGAATTATCAAGATTTTCACTACTGTCATTTTGGTCAACAAACGGGTTGACACTTGATCCACCAACCTGAAAATCTGGTGTCTCCCCCCATGCAACCCATTCAGGTATGGGCCTGTCTCCAAATAGATCATCATTGTCTGCTGTCTCAAAACGGAAAAAGCCAAGATCTCCAGAGCCACTGGCCTTGTCATTCTGGGGAGCCGAGTCTCCACAATTCATAGAGTTGTTTCCATAGAAGTTACCAAATGGGTTTGTCTCGGATGCCGAACATACATTGGCAAATTCGTTGCTCTCAGTCAGTTCCTCATCCTCTCCAACCACTACCTCATCATCACTACTGCTGTTACCACCATTTGCTGTTCCATTCAAATTGATATCTTCCATCACATCATGAAGTGAAGTGTTCGTAGGTGCATCACCACTTTGATCATCTTGGAAAGTGAACCAATTGGAGTTTGTAAACAAACTTCTGCACAAAAGAATTAAACAGTTAGAAGATGGAAAATAGGCTTGCATTGTAGCCAGCTTCTTACTTCTTGTGCATCAAAGAAGCCCAACACAACAATATCGCTCAATGAAGGCAAAAGTGCTATTTACCATTGAAACCTAGTACATTCTAACAAAAGCTTCCCACTCCCTGTATTTCAAAATTTTTTCTGACCTTCTCCCTTTACCAAACCCCCCCTTCAAGCCCCTACCAAAAAAGACCTTTGCCCCTCCTCCTCTCCTCCCTCTTTTTAGCCTTCACAATTCTAATGAAAATCTATTTGTGGCACTCTGTAACAATTAATGTAGCAAGGACAAAAGCAACCTAGTGAACCCAACGTGCGGAACCGTTGCAGTTGAAAATCCTTTTACAACAGATAAATAAAATATTCAGAACTTCTATCAATCTTATTTGGGCAACTTCAGATTTCTCTTCAAAAAATGCCAACAGAACTTACCTTCCCTGATCATCGCCTAACCTTAGGGATGAAATCACTACTTCTGCAGATTCATCATCAAAGTAAACATCCTGCATTTTCATCAATCAGCAAATAAACTTCAGAACTAAGAACATGGAGAGTTTCATTGTGTCCTTTCCACACTATACATACAGTCATGGTAACAGATATTCAATCAATATACTGTGTGGTAAAAGACCCTATCTCTCATATTCATTACGAGATTTATAGCTATAAACAATATAAACAATATAAGGGATTTACTGAAGAACATATATGGTTGAAATATATGTTGAGAAAGATGCTATAACAAACACAGCAATACACATGAAAGACGTTTTTGAATTACAAAAGCCATATCAGGACCAAATCCAATAATATGTCAAATGTGTTACCAAGCATAATCAGAAAAAATTTATCTTGGGAAAAAAAAACCATGATACCGGGTAACGCCTAATATTGGTAGTAACAAGCAAAGATCAACATTCAATTTGGTACCGTAGCTGTACTTTCTATGTCATAGTTCCTCCAGTATCAGGCAGTACAAGAATACAGCCTTTTTACATTACTACTGATTCTCTAGTTCCATCTGTCTGCCAAAAGGTGAGAGTTGAAAGTTAAGCACATTTACCTCATCAACTCGCTCAAGCGATCCATGACCCTGCAATAAAGCAATTAAAATCATAGATTAATCCAAGAAAAATTATGAAGTTATTTCTAGAGGTGATAACTGTAATGCTTCTTTTGGTATTGCTGTTTGTCCTACCTCAGTATCATCATTATCATATGAATTATATCTGAATGCTTGGTTTAAATTATTTGCCAATGCTGCAACATCATAATCCCTATCATGAACATCATCCTCATCGCTATCCCTGTTCCTGTCTTGAAATGCAGTTGGCCGACTGCATACA
>CAVNYN010281216.1:0-51989 GCA_963692815.1 Nyctanthes arbor-tristis | reverse complement strand
GGATTATTTGGCGTGTTCATTAGGCTATATCTTTTCTTCACATTTGCAGAGCATTTCGCTTCACACATTGGAGAGACACTGATGTGGTTTCCAGATTTGGCATTTGTGTTTCCTCTCTCCCTCCTCCCCTTTCTGTTTTGGTTTTTGGGTAAAGACCATCTGTGGAGTCTCACAAGTTGAATACAGATGAATGTGTTGTTGACGGGAGAGCTGGTAGAGGTGGTATTATCAAGGACTCTAGGAGGCACTGTGTTCGTGTCTTTTCTACTGATTACAGGGATTGTATGATTTTGGAGGCTGAGCTTTGCGCTATCCTCGATGGTATTTTACTGGCCAGGTCACTTGGTATCTCAGATTTATGGGTGGATGCTGATTTTGCGGTTGCTATCCATTGCATTCTTCACGGAGGCGGTCCTTAGAATCTTCATATTATTATTAGGCGCATTAGGCAGCATCTGTACTCTGACAGAGATAGACTCTCACTCATTTTCCACGAGGGCAAGTAGGTTGCTAATGTTCTTGCTTCTGACGGCTGGATTAGACAAGGTTACACAGAGTATGGGGGTGCACGATCTACCTTCAGCAGCCCGTGGACTTCTACAGATAGACCGTCATGGTTTTCCCTCGATCAGAAGTATACAGTTTAGCTTAATTTTTTTATTATTTGATTCATGTATACAGTTACTCTAGCTATTGATTTATTTCTTCTTCTTACTGATTCCAGTGTTAGGGAGGTAGTACCTCCTTATTTACTGCTTTCATTTATTGTACGTTCAGTTGGATGTCAGGTTTTATGCCCCCTCTTGGGTTGCACCGGTTTTTGAGAAATAAATAAAAATGGTAGGGGGATTTCAAACCCCCACTAGCTAGGCAAAACGGACGCCTAAAAATGACGCTGCAGCCTAGTTGGTGCTTTGATTAAAAAAATAATAATAAGTAACTTTTTCTTATATAGAATATATAGTAAAATAGAATAATTTTTTAAATTCTAGGCATGCATTTATCTTGTAACGCCCAATCTGAGACGTTACGTTGTTTTAAAAATTATCTTTATAAAGCGGAAATTAGTAGAAAAATCAAGTGCAGAAAATCTTATTTGAAAATTTATAGTTGATTTGTCTTAAATAACTTTGAAATCCAACAATCAAAATTGTACAATTTTGAAATCTAAATAAACAATAAATAACAATTCTCAAAATTCTAATATCTAGTACCCGTTGTTCAGTCTCCGATTCCAATCGAGTACACAAAAGATGGCCAAAGAGGTAGTCGAAACTTGATGACCCCTAGCCGAAAGACTATATATATATTTCACGTTATACATTCCGTAAATTGGCATTGCTTTTTCTTTTTTTTTTTTTTTTAATTTTGAAAGTTTTTTTTTTCTCTCCCCACATTTTGTTTTGTATTCTAATAAAATCGACACAATACTTTTATCAAAATATATTCGACATGGGTTACAAATTATATATATCATCATGAACTTTAATATGAGTTAATTTGTAATATCTAATTATGATCATTTTATCTCCTAAAATGCGTCAAATAGTATAGATAAAAAAATCACTTATATTTTTTAATTTCCACCCATATATCTAATTTTCAAATTTAATTCAAGTAATTCCTAAATAATATCCATATATTTTTTTCTTATTTAGTATATCAGGTTTTCTTATTGTACCAAATAAATGAATAAAATAAACTTTATAGAAAGAAAGATGTTCTTCTAACACTTCCAACTAAAGATTTTTATTGTTGGTGGTGTCGAATTCTTATCACTCTTTAGTTACATGTGATTCATTTTCTGAGTTATGTTGAAAATATTCAAATGGTCGGTGAAGAGCTAAAAGCATCTTTTTTTTTTTGGGCAATGAGTTAAAAGTTAATCATTAAAAAAAACTTTAACTAAATAACAAAAAAAAAAAGAGGATATTATTTTGGATTTATATGAATTAAGTTTGCTGGATGTAATAAAAAAATAAAAGTGGTACTTTATCTCTATTCTTTGTCTTTGATATATTTTAGCGGATGATTTGCTCATTTTTGGATATTGAAAATTAGTTTATATTAAAATTCACGATAAGATCATTAATTTGAGACCCATGTTGAATATCTTTTAATTAAAATACCATATCTGTTTTGTCATAATAAGAAATCAATTTAGAAAGGGGAAAGAAAAAAAATCAAAGAAATAACCTCTTTCTATTTAAAAAAAAAGAAAAGAAAAGACGTCTCTCTCTCTCTCCCATAATTAATCTCCTCTCTTTCTCAATTAACTCTTCTGTCCCCTAACCCCTCCTCTCTTTTTTTTTTTTTTTGGGGGGGTGAATAAAATTGAACTCACTAGCTCTACTACGAAACCATTTTTGCAAAAAACTCAAAGCTTCACATGAAACTAAAAAAAAAAATAAAAAAATAATATATATAATAATAATAATAATAAAACTTTGGAAAACTTGGGTATGCACGTGCATACCTGTGCATCCCCCTAGCTTCGCCTCTAACTCCAATGAATGCTCATGATTAATTATGATCTCCAAAACAAGGTAGGTATTTTTTTTTTTTTTTTGACAGGACAAGGCTGGTATATTGGTGTACAAATTTTAACTCAGTCAAAACTTAATTATTTGACACGTATAAATAGCCATTGTATTTACGACATAAATAAAAGGGTTAATTTCACAAATCGTCCCTCACTTTTAGGCTAAAAATTAGTTTTGTCCCCAACCTTTTTTAAAACACACCACAACCCCCAACCTTTGATAAATACACACAAATCGTCCCTATTTCTATTGTTCCGTGAAATTTTTATCAAAAAGACGATTTTACCCTTAAATATTTTAATTTTTTTAAAAAAAGTTTAAAAATAGTAAAAAACTAAAAAACGGACCCACACCAAGTCCTTCCCCCTCCAGAAATTCTGACCGCTGGAACGGACAGTTCCAAAGACCAAAAAAGGGGGTTAATCTCACCCATTTTGCTGCCGAATAGTTCCGGAAATGGCAGCCACATCGCTGCCATTTCCGGCAGCATTGGTGTTGCCAGAAAATGACAACATTGCCGTTTTCTGGGGGCACAAATGGGGGGTGAATCTCCTCATTTCACTGCCATTTCCAGTCGCGAAATGGGGGGATTCACCCCCATTTGTTAGTGTAGATGCTGCTAGAATGATAGCACAAATGGGGGGTGGATCCTCCCCATTTTGCTGCCATTTCCAGCAGCAAACCCCCAATTTGTGGTAGCCGGAATGGACCGTTCCGGCGGCCGGCCCTCCAGCCTAAGGGGAGGGGGTAGGGGTAGGGGTAGGGGTGGGGATTGGGGTGGGTTGGTTTTTAATTTTTTTATTATTTTTAAGTCTTTTTTTTTAAAAAAAATTTAAAAAGTTTTAAGGTATAATCGTCCTTTTATTAAAAACTTTGTGGAATAGTGTAAAAAGCAATGATTTGTGTGTATTTATCAAAAGTTGGAGGCTGTAGTGTGTCTTAACAAATATTGAAGACGAAATCGAGACTTAAGTCAAAGGTCGGAGACGATTTGTGATATTAACCCTAAATAAAATTAGTTGGTCAAAGAAATAAATAATTTAGACAAAAAATACGGTTGAAAACATAATTGGATTAGCTTGAATTTCGAATAGATGGGTGCAAACACAGTATCCGTTAATTTAAGGGATGTCATCTTGACACATCAAGATCGTAACTTAAAAGTTCAGGTCAATTACCTATCCAATTCCCTTTTTCTATTTTCGCAAAGATTAGTTTGTGGTTTTTTAATGGTACAGACATTTCACGTGCGATTCACGTCCCTTCAACTGGTAGTTCTATAATTTAAACAGTTAACGTTATTCTTTGAGTTACATTACATCAATAGTATGTCAAGTTTCTAAATAGCATGCAGACAATTCACATGCAATTTTGTGGGGTTTCCTGTTGTTGTAAGGTTCCTCCTCAGGCCAATTCTTTATATATATAAAGTGAACCCATGTATGACTATGTATTATTATTGGTATAGTACTAGACTTGCTCAGCTAATTTGCTTTCAATGGGAAACACTTCAATTTTATTTGGTGATGAAGAATTTCAGCTTCACCGCAACTCAAATGCAAAACAAGGCGGATGGATCACCTTTCCCTTCATCATATGTCTCTCTTTCTCCTCCTCTCTTTTCAGATTAGTTTCTTGTTTTCACGTTTTCATGCACCATGCAATTTTGTCTTCTGGACGTGCACTAACAGTTAGCGAATGAATATTTATTTATTTATTTATTTTTTTTTTGTGGTGTGTGCGTGAAAGCAGTGACGATAGCTGGATTAACACTAGCTGGAGGAGGGTGGTTGAGCAACCTAATCGTTTACCTGATCGACGAATTCCATATGAACAGAATTGATGCTGCTCAAATAAACAACATCGTTAGTGGCTGCACGAGTTTGTTTCCTGTTGTTGGAGCAATCATTGCCGACTCATTTCTCGGTTCCTTCACTGTCATCTGGATTTGCTCTTTCATTTCCCTACTGGTAATATTCACAATTTAATTAATTAATTTCTTTTGCATATTAAGACCTAGGTTTAATCTGTCTGAACTCTGAGTGATTGCTCCTCGGAGCTTAATGGGCTTCAATACTATATATATGACTTGGGTTTTTATGTTAAAAGGTCGAGTACTAGCATCAAAAGTCTGGCGCAGTACTCCTGTACCTACCTATCGATCTTTGTGTAATTTTCAGATTCGTTGTGCAGGGTTTACTTCTCTTTCTTCTTTTGGCAACAGTAGATGGCTTGAGGCCTGAATATTGTCCTGATGGCAGGTGCGGAATCACCCTGTCGAGCACCCAATATGCAATGTTATATCTAGGGTTGACACTGGTAGCAATCGGGCTCGGGGGGTCCCGGTTTACCATGGCAACAATGGGAGCTAATCAATTTACTAAAGCAAAACATCAAGATACCTACTTCAATTGGTACTTCTTTACGTTATATCTCTCAACGGTTATAGCGAGCACGGCCATTGTTTATGTAGAAGATAACGTGAGTTGGGCATGGGGATTTGGCATATGCATAATGGCTAATGCAGTGGGATTGATCATTTTCTTGCTGGGAAAAGGGTATTACTATTTTGATAAGCCACAAGGAAGCCCTTTCACAAGCTTGGCTCAGGTAATTGTCGCAAGTTTAAGGAAAGGAAAGGCAATTTTAGCTTCCCAAACTCCTCATCATTATTACTATGGAAAGCATGATGGACAGCCAAAAAGGAACATGAAGAAAGATGCACTACCCACAAGTAGCTTCAGGTAATCATGTATATTGTTTTAAATTTCCAAGATGCGCACACACACATATATATCACAGAGCCAGGAATTTAGGATTATATCCTTTCATGCGTTTGGTGGAGTTATCTCGTCAAATGTACATGTGGCTAGAGACCATTGGACAACTCACATTTGAGTTGGCTTGTTGTGGGGCTACCTTCATGTGCATTATCTAATGATCTCCTGCCATATGTATGTTTGTCGGGATAATCACGCTAGACATATGGTGAAAGATCGATAATATTCCCAGGAATTGAAAATTCTAATTATGCTATGGAGGCGAGGTAATAATAAAAATGTAAGAACACGCGTGGATTCATGAACCCAAAGTTGAGTGTATTAGGTGGTCTCTACATTGGTCTCCATGAGTAGTCTCTGTAGCAAAATTATTGCCAATTGCCAAGCAGACTTTTAGTCATTTGGATTGATTAATCTATATAACATGTGTCTAACAGCCGATTGGTTTATAAAATGTCAAGTGTTATATTATTTCCTTATAAACATCTCTTTTTTTAAATGTCATGTGTGTATATATATTTGGTAAATAGTCTCATGAAATGATGACATGTGACAATTGACGAATTAATTGGTTTAAATAAAAGAATAATAATAAGTTTGTTATGATCAATTTCTATATACGGTTGAGCGTGGATATTATTTAAATAAATAGATAATCATTTGTCTTTGCTTTCAAGATTCTTTGATTATATTAGTACTACAAACCGCATTGGAGTTAGTATTTTTAAATTTTTCTATCTTTCAAAATGTAGATTTGATTGAATCATGGGTTTGGTATTACATCAAAACCATGTGACAATCCCGACAATACAACTTGGAGAACAACAATAATTTTAATAAAATAAAATTCAATTATAATTAGTTGACGAATCAACTTAAAAAAGTGTGTGCCATATCAAAAATAGATCTTTTTAGCTTATCTTTTATGTAATTGGTATTGGTATATATACAGTGGTATAGTGACAGCATTTTCCATATTGTCTGTCATTTTCCTCCTAACAATCATACACCTTCTGGTCAACTTCCCCACCTTTGTCCTGCCAATTAAAAAATATTTCATTGAACCCACTTGATAACACAAATATCTTCCATTCATTCATTGGAAAATTTATTTCCATTTTGAAATAGAAGTAGTTTGCTATATTATTTGTTACTATATATCACTATATTCTTGAGGAATCTCCACACAGCAATGGTTCAATTTTAAGTAGAGGAGAAAGCACCACATACACTAGACACTCGATGTCTTCAGATTAAAATTCAACAATAGTTAGTCTCCATATATGGGCGAAGGGAGTGACACCGGGGGTGGGGAACAAATCGGTCCTGCATTTTCTTCTTTCTTTTCTTCCAACCCTTCCCCTCCCTTTCTCCTTTTTTTTTTTTTTGCCCTTTTTTTCCTTTTCTGCTCTTTCTGTCTCATCCTTCTTTTTTTTTAGCTTTTCTCTCTCTTTCTTCTTGATTAAAATAATCTTTAACAATCTATCTTTCTTTAACATATCACACCGCAATGGACTATAGCGATGCATATGATTAATTGATTCTTCTTCCATTATATCCTCAACATGGCCAATAATTGACGGAAGGCTAATTAAGTGTTACATTTGTGAAAAAGTAGAGATAATATCAAATACTTAACAATACATTATTACAGAATGCCCATCGTGAACATCTGATAATAACTCTTGCACAAACTAATCAGACGTGTGCTCTTCCGATCTTGATCAAATTAACTTATAACTCTCTTTGATGATTTCTTTCAATGATGTAGATTCCTAAACCGAGCTGCGGTAAAGATTGAAGGAGACGTTCTACCAGATGGCTCAATTGCCAAGCCATGGAATCTATGCACTGTGCAGCAAGTGGAAGACCTCAAAACTCTAATAAGAATCTTCCCTTTATGGTCCAGCAGTATACTTTTAGGAACCCCTATTGGAATTCAATCTAGTTTATCAGTTCTCCAAGCTCTAACCATGGATCGTAACTTGGGATCCCATTTCAAGTTCCCTGCAGGTTCCATTCTTGTCTTCACACTAGTGACCACTTCTATATGCCTTGGTCTCTTCGATCGTTTCCTCTGGCCGGTATTGAATAAATTTCTAGGGCGAAATCCAACTCCGTTGCAACGGATTGGCATCGGCCACATGTTTAACGTCGCCAGCATGGCCGTGTCGGCATTGGTCGAGACGAAAAGGCGTAACGCAGCCCATTCCATGGTGGCCATATCAGTAATGTGGTTAGTACCACAATTGGTCATAGTGGGCATTGGGGAGGCACTTCATTTTCCTGCACAAGTTGCTTTGTATTATCAAGAATTTCCCACTTCACTCAAGAGCATGGCTACTGCAATGATTTCGATGTTAATTGGAATTGCATTTTACTTGAGCACTGCTGCGATCGACCTTTTTCGAAAGTTAACGACATGGTTGCCGAGTGACATAAATGATGGGAAGTTAGACAATGTCTACTGGGTGGTGGCTGCGCTCGGAGTTGTCAACTTTGGGTACTATCTTGTATGTGCCAACCTGTACAAGTACAAGAATGTCGACATAATAGTGGAGACTGACGAATATCATCGTCCGACTGAAACAGCAAGTGAATGAAAATTGGACATTTATGGGATGTTTTATCGTTGGTGTGACAAGTTAATAAAATCACTGAGTTGCTTTTTTTACTGAAGAATTAATTATGTAAAATAATACCTTTAATGTATGTCACAATTGTTTTTCGCACTTGAATGAAAGATAGATTTTCCTTTCAAGAGAGAGAACGAACTTTATTTTCCTTATTCACTCAACTGCACACGAAACAGTTGAGTATGGTGGGGGAAGAGCTAACTCTTGATTGCGACATTCATATTGCTTTGACTCGAGCCGATTCTGTTTCTAGTTTATTCAACTGATATATTAAGTCATTATTAAAAAGTAGTGTATGTTATAACTCGTGCTTCTTCATTCCTCGTCAAGGGAATAAGGGAACCCGCCCCATTATTGCTACCCATTCTAATTTGGGGCTTGTCTAATTCGAATTCTAGTGAAAATGAAAATAGAAATTCGAGTGTTGCTTATTCAAGTAGGTGCCTGCCGGGAAATTTGGGAGACAAATCATAGCACCATTAGCTTTTTTGACATGTACAAAATATTAATTAACATCAATAGATATAAAACTTGGAACAAAATAATAGAAGGCTAAAAATAGAAGAATAGCAAAAGCCCTGTGTGAAAATATACGATGGTGCCATCTTCAATTAAATAATGACTATATTAGATTAAAAAAAAAACAATAATAATATTATTTCACATTAAAAACGATCGTTTTCATTATGGTGTCCCCCTTTCTTATTAACTTGAAATTTAAGTTTCAAAGGTAGGCATTGTTTAATTTTTTAAAAGAATAAAATACATTCTAATTCTTAACTCAATAACTTTCATTAAACTTTTAAAAAAATTGGTGTCACAATAATACATATTTTTAACAAATGACATTCTAAAATTTTTTCAAAAATTTTAACGTCACATCTATATAACAAAAAAAATTTTGGTGACCCATTAAATAATGAGGCCCTATGCAATCGCACTACCTACACGCCCTCAGAGCCACCCACGACGATCTCCACTAGTATATTTAAAAAGATGGGGGACATGCAGTCTGACAGTCATAGATGTGAACAATATCACACATTTCATAAAAGTGAAGTTAAAAATATGAATGAATACCATAATAGAAAAGGCAAGGCACGAAGATTCCTTGAAAACGACTTTCTACATAAATGAAAAGAATAATGAACTCTTTGCGACTAAAGTCAACATATATAAATATATGTATCTATAAGATCTTCCTTTTCTTTTTCCTTTCCCTTTTTTTTTTTTTTTTTTTTTTGAATAACAAGAAGGAAATAGGGGAGTGATATGTATGGTTCGAACCCCTAACCTCCTACTCATAATGTGAACTTCAAAATTGTTTCTTCGACTTCAATCGTGAAAGGTATGGAATGTTGACCTCATAACCCTCCGATGGTTAAGTTATTACTTATTAGGGTATAAAAATAACGAAGATTGTAAAAATGAGATTAATCAGGTATATACCTAGCTAGATGCTGAGTTATCCCATGTGAGTTGTCCCACACATGAATTATTCAATTATCACCCATCAATTATCGTTTGGTGGATGAATAAGTTGCTTAATTTAATAAGTAGGCATGTGTGTTGATAGTACTTATTCGTTATATAATCTTAAGAGGATTTGGACACCGGTCAATTGTGTAAATCATATAAAAGTAGAATTTTCATTAAATTTTAGTATCTGACTATTTTACGAACAACAATAGTATAGGGTTTATATATAGTTTTAAGGCTGGCGGGACTACAATCGTTATTTTTTATACCATTAGATCATTATGCCAAGTTTTTAGAAAGAATATCTATTTAAACATACATGTGACTTGAGTTTTAATCCCGAGACATTGGTGTATGTGGCGCATGCCAGATGTCTCCACAATGACTGTTAGGTCTCACCACGCTTCATCGATCTTATTTAACTCAAGTCAATTTTTTGACTCTAGGCTTCTTCAATACCCCCTATAAGCTTTTCCTACCCATCTTTTAATGACATCATGGCAAGGATGCAGTCTGATCACTTGTTGCCCATGGTTCACTACATGACTTGTCACATAATAAATGAGTTTGATGGGAAGTCTTTGCTCCTTGCTGCTTAACATGTTAACTGATATTTAGTAAATCTCCATAATTTAACGAGTAATCCTTTTTTTTCGCTGCCGAAAGCTTTTTTTTTTCTTTTTTTTTTTTTGTAAGTTTATTACTTGAATGTTCATATTACAAATCTCATCAAGCAACCGATTTAACTTCTTCAGCACTCCCAATCAAATTTACTAGCCTATGTTTTACAAATTACAGGCCTCCAGCTTGGTGGGGTCATTTATTGTGCACATTTGTTGAACGGTTTGTTTTCTCGCGTAACAATCGTACGTGTAAGATTCTAAAGTCTTTACTCCTCTCTATTGGACTTGTTAATTAGTATGTATAAAATCTCTAAAATTTATTGAGGTTGTTCAAAACGATAGAAACTTCCGTTAGTTCTCCAATTCTTGAATTCTCTCAAAACATAAGAAACTAATTACTACCTCCATCTCAAAAAAGATGGTCCATCTTTCCCTTTACCTCCGTCCCAAAATATAGTCCAGTCACTATCTTAGGCATGTATTTTATCTATAGAGTTCCTAATATACCCCTACTTAATATACCTTGGTAATATAGTTTATGAATTGGGGAATACAAAAGGTTGGCTTTGGGAATAATGTTTTTCTTTGTTAATGCAGCCCATAAACCTTCTTCCACCTTTGTTCATTAAGTTTCTTATATATTCATTGATTGCTTATTGACATTAATAAAAGGGTATAATAGGAAAAATATAGGTAAACTTTAATATTTTAACTATTTTAACTAACATTTCTTAATATGTGTGTATGGTTGAAATGGACCATCTTTTTGGGACGGAGGTAGTAATTTTTAAAATTTAAGGCAAGAATTATATATTTTCTCACTGTAATTATGCATTTAAGCTTTTTTTTTTTTTAACTTTTACGCTTTTATTTTAAGATTAAGTCATGTTTGACACTCGAATAACTTGAAATATCGTTTTAGTATATAATTTTGCGGCTATAAAACTATTACACTTAAAAAAAAAATATCTAGAATTGCCTTCATTGTTTTTGTATGTGGAGACTCATACCTCTACTAAGAAAGAATATAAATTGAACACACAAGTGACATGGGATTATCATTATCGATGTCTTCTTCCACCTAAACACATTTGCATGAAGACCACGAATCAACAAAATTTATTCCAACGTTGGACATATATAGGCTTTGAAATTGTAAATTCGTGGTTATCTAGACTCTAGTCAGGATGTATCCTGCCTAGATATGTTTTACTAGTGTAAAGTGTAACGCGACCTAGATGTGTTTAGCTCGGGTATGAATGTGGAATTGATATAACACCAGAATGATTACGCAGAAACCCAACTATAAAAACTACAGTCTCCCTTGCCACGGGACAAACAAATCCACTAATTAAGAAGTGAGTTTAGTACAAAGAAAGAATAAAAACGTGCCATCATAATAGACACTAAATGATCAAAAGGTAAACTTATAAAAGACTCCCTCTTTACGCCTTTTGATAATGAGCCAACTCCCGTTGCTCTTTCTTTCTCCTGCGCACCTCACGGAACGTCCATCAAGTACCTAGAGATCTCCCGAACTCATCTTGGGATGACTTGACCTCCTAAACTACTTTCAACCTCTGTGGATATGTCTCTCACACCAATGTGGTCGCCTACCACATACTTGAAGGACATGCCAAACACAAACACGGTTTGAACATGAAGTTCGGATTGCAAGACAAAGTCTCACGATACAAGGCAGTGTTTTGTGTCTTCTTTGTGATCGAGCTTTTAGGATAATGCACAGATTTATTTCTTGCTTTAATTCGGCTTTTGCTCGCCTTGCTCGCAACACATACTCGACCTACAAAGAGATAATACATATATAGGCAAGATTTCGGTTTCTCGTGAAAGTCCAGAATCCAACTTACCATATACATGTAGTAGAAAACAAATTAAGGAAAGTTAGAAACACAATATACCATAAACTCAAACTTTCCTAATTCTAGTTGGACTCTACATGCATCTAAATAATAAGAATCTTGCATGTAAACGAATTCTTGTGCCTTAAGATAAAGTACACACGCCACAATTTTTCTTTCTGCTCAAGACAAACATAATTTGCATGCAAAGGGAATATCACATATGAAAGAATGTCATGCAAAAATTGTGACAATGTAAAACAATGTTTGACACTTTAGAGAAAAATTAGTAATGCCAAGATGTAGGATTTTTTGTACTAACAATCTCCCCCTTTGGCTTTTCTAATTTTTCAAAATCCATGGTAGCACAAAGTGTCAAAAATGTTTCCTAAGGGTTTAAAATGTATAAACAGTAAATATCCCCCTAAATATGTCACTGGAGCACAAAACACAAACTCGAATAAATCAAACACATAAATCAGAGTTTGAAGTGTAAAAGGTGCTTCCGATTCAAGATATGTCCTGATCAAATCAGCAGTATCAACGCAAGACATATCTTGATCAGCTATGAGAGCTATCAGAGCTACTATATCTTCTCTCTCTTTTTGACTAAGGAGAAAAACCAAATGTATCTGACAGAAAATGTCAGTAAAACCAGAGCTAAAGATGGAAAAACTCACGTTAAAGCTCAAAACAATATTTCCTGCATTAAAAGATAGTAGTAAGCATAGGGAATTTCTAATCCAAAACATTAAAACATAAAAACTTAAAACATTAAGACAGAAATTTAAATGATTGTTTCAAAAACATAGGAATGCGTTTGAGAATTTTGCTTCCTTCATTCAATTTTTTCTTGGTAGGCTTTCAATCATCTTTCTTGGACTGCTTAGCCTTCTTTTTCTTTTGCTCCTGGTCATCTTTCTTCTCTGCTAGTCTCTTCTTTTTTCTTTGGAGTGGCAGTCTGGGATGTATCTGGCTTGGGTACTGCTGCTGGACATGATGTATTCTGCTGTTAACTTGCTGCTGCTTGATGGTCTAGTGCTTTTAGGTATGCCCTCAGAAAGATTGCAATGTCTTCATCTTTATGGGTAAAAGTTTGTCTACTTAAAAGCAAATAATGAACCATCAAACTACACAAATAATTAAAAGCCGTTAAAAAATCATTATAAGAGTGCTGAACGGTAGTAAACTGATTCCTGAATCCTGACAATTTAGTTTTCAGTCTGGATATATGCTGTTACAGTTCCCCTATGGTCTGTTCTACTGATGCTGCAGAAGCAATAGATTGTGCTGCAAGTTTGAACATTTTAGCACAATGATCCCTTCTAAGCAGAGCAATAGGCTGTGACCAAATGTCCCCTGACATCTCCTCAATTCCCTAATCCTTCAAATATTTAGAAATAATCCATGGGAAGGGAAGTTTGTATGTCTTGGAATGCCTAGGTCCACTGCCAGATATACAACTCTTAATCACATCATATACATGTTGCCCCCGGTCAATAGGTTTCTTAGTCCCCAGCCGAAATAGAAGAAGTGCTCTCATTCTATTCATTTTGGTCTTGTGTGCGAGTGTGTCCAGATTAGTCATCACAAATTTGTGTAGCTGTTTGTATCTCAAAGACATTTGTGCTACCCTGAAATCTGTTCTCTTAGCTGGCCAATTTGTTCCAAGTAATTCCTGGACCATCTCATTATTGGATATATTCTCCTTAGTTTGTTCAGAAATCCTGAACTGCCTAGCCCCTAGCCAGCTTCTCATACTATCTGGAGTAAATCTCACAATTCTCCCCCTCACATAAATCTTTGATGTGAATGAGCACTTAGAATCACTAAGATTTTTAGGGATATTAGCTAAGAATTCCCTTACTAATGTCTCATTAGTCTTGCCTCTACAGTCAAATAATTTTTCAATTTTGAAAAACTTCACCAACTCCCCCAGACCAAACTCCTTAAAATCAGACAACATAATTCTCCGTTCATACTGAAATTTTCTAAAAATCACATACTTCCTAAACAAATTTGCAGTTTCAGAATCATGGAAATGGAAATTATAAGGAATGAAAGAATCTCGTGCAGTGCGGATCTCAATGCGCCTGAAGTCCTTTGGGTCATCAGGATGCACTCTGATCTCATTTGAGCCTTCTGGTGAAGAATCTTCCCCAGATACATCCTGGTTTGGTAAATCTTCCTCTGATTCTAAATGAGTCCTCTTCTTTGGACTTCCAATCTTGACCCCGATTGGTCTTTGTCTGGTTGGGATTTTTCTGACTATCGTCTCAACTTTTTGTTTCCCCTTTTTGATGTCATCTCTCTTCTTTTTTTGTTTCTCTGAAAAATTTTCAACTTCATCTGCAGTCGGAAATTCCTCTGATTGTTCTTCTTCATCCTTAGCCTCATACTCACTTTCAGACTTGTCGTTCAGCTTTTTGGATTTCTGTTCTCTGTTAGGAATGGATATATCCTCCTCCGGTCCTTCTGAGTCTGACTTGTCAGACTTTTCTCCATCAGATTTCTCCTCCACAAAATGCGAAGAGGGTTTATCCTCGTCTACCGTCTCCTTCTCTGGAGATTTTTTCTGTTCTTCCTCAACAATAGGCTGTTGTTCCTGATCTGCATTATCTTGCTGTTGATTTTCGCCTGAATCGTTAGGGTTCTGATGTTCCCTAGAGATTGATTGCAAAATATCTTGAAGATTTGGGGCTTCTCAAAGAACCTCTTCCTACTGCACATTGGGAACAAGAATTTGAGGATTTTCCTATTGCGCGGCCTCTGGTAGCAATGCTTGTTGTTCAACATTCGGTTGTACCGACGGAAATTGATCTTTCGGTTGCGGTTGTGGTTCTCCTTCGGCGGGTGGATTTTGGACTTCCCCTTTGAACAAAACCATTGCCCAAAGCGGATCAACTCTGTAAGGGACTTCCACTGTTTGTTTATCCGGTGAGGGTACCGGCGTTGTTTCAACAGATTCTGCTTGTGGAATCTCTTCCTGTGGTTGCGCGGGAGGATGGATTTGCACTGGTTCCACAATCGGCACAGTAACTTCCGATGGGCCTTTATCTGTTCTCGTGCTTCGCGTAGTCTGACTGCCGCGACCACATCCTCGTCTCTCCCTGCCTCTTGCACCAGTTCTGGTAGTAGTTTTTCCGGCCATTGTTTCTGTGATAGAAAGTTTCAAGAAGAAAATCACAAAGAAACTAGGAAAGATTTGGAAAATAGATTGTAGTTAGATTGTGAGAATGAGAGAGTTTCAGTTAGGGTTAAGGAAAAAGAGGGAAGTTATGAATATAAGAGGGAAAATAAAAAGTCTCTAATGTTGATTTTCAAAATATGCCCATTACAGATTTAAAAAATTGTACGAGCGGTTGACCTTAATTGCCACAAATGGAAGCTCAGTCAGATGTATGCTGCTTGACCCATCAACTAAATTATAAGATGCATCTGAGCTAGATTCATACAGGCAAACATATGCAAATGTAATGAACCATCATTAATTAAATTAACAGTATTGAATACTTCCCAAAATACCTTTTGAAATTCACACCACGAAGTATTCAATCAACTGAACTGTTCTCAATGGAAGGAATTTATTTTCTAAATAGAATTTATTTTTTGAATTTATCTCTTCATGGTCAATAAATGTTCCACTTTGCACATTGTGAGGACCTGACTTATTGAGACTTATGAGTAATGCACAAGAAGACTGATCATCATTTAAAAAACTTTTATAAAAAGAATATAACTTTTAAGTCCTTAGCTTGCTCGACTTTTTCTATAGTTTTGAGCATTGTCTTTTGACTGTAAAGGTAGCTACACGCACTTAAAAACTTGGTTGACTGGTAGCTTTTGCCCTTATAAACACTACCCTTTAGATATTATTAGTCATATGTAGTGCCAAAGAGTGTAGATACTGACCATAGGTCTACATCAAAATTATGACTCTCAATCAGAATACCTCTTATAGTGCAAAGTAGACAGGATGTATGCCATCCTTTTTATGCAGTTTATCTTTATGAGATTAGGAGAACAAGTTTTGACCGATCTCTTCAGGATGCGTCCTCCTCTGGGTATCTCAGTGATATCCTACACATATACAAAGTGATTTGATTAATATGATCATGAATGACACACAACTCATATAACTAAATGAAAAATGTAAATAAAAACATTCTGTTTGTTTTTTTTTTTTTTTGAATATGTACAATGCAATGCAATCTGTCTTTTTAAGCCCATTTAGACTGTATGCAAATGCCAATCTATTTTCTTAGGCCTTCAAACCTAAATGCATCCAATGCTTTAGTAAACAAATCTACAAGCTGATATTCTTTCTGAACATACTCCATGGTAATTACTTTCTGTTCAACCAACTCCTTGATAAAATGATGTCTTATGTCATTGTGCTTAGTGCTCGACCGTTGAACTGGATTTTTGGAAATGTTTATAGCACTTGTGTTATCACAGAAAACAATGGTCTGATCTTGGGAAATTTCATAGTCCTCCAACATCTGTTTCATCCATAGAAGTTGTATACATCAACTTCCTGCAGCTATGTATTCTGCTTCTGCTATGGAGAGAGAGAGAGAGATGGAGTTTTTCTTTTTGCTCATGTAGGCAACTAAGTTGTTTCCCATGTAGAAACATCATCCTGAAGTACTCTTTTTGCCATCAACATTCCCAACCCAATCTGTATCTGAGTATCCCGCTAGATTAGCATTGGTATCCTTAGAAAACCATACGCCATACTCTATTGTTCCATTGACATATCTGATAATCCTTTTGACCGAAGCCAGATGCGTCTCTCTCGGCTTCGACTGATATCTAGCACACACACCTACACTGAAGGATATGTCTGGCCTGCTCGCTGTCAGATAGAGTAAACTCCCAATCATGCTACAATGTAAAGTAGGATCAATCTCTTTTGTATGATTATCCTTTAACAATTTTAGATTGGTAGCCATTGGAGTTCTCATCGGTTTAGATTCTTTCAAGCCAAACTTCTTTACTAGATTTCTAGCACACTTTGTCTGAGAGATAAAGATGTCAGACGTGTCCTGCTTAACCCATAATCCCAGAAAGAATGTAAGTTCACCAACCATACTCATCTCAAATTTTGTTTGCATTGTTTTGACAAACTCCTTTGTCTTGGCTTCTAATGTAGATCCAAAGACAATGTCATCCACATATAACTGAGCAAAAATGATTCCTTTCTTCAATGGCTTGATGAATAAGATCTTGCCAGTACTTCATCTATTGTAGTCTTGTTTAAGGAGAAATGTGGTGAGTCTTTCATACTAAAGCTTTGGGAACTTGTTTTAAGCTATACAAAGCTTTCCTCAACCTATATACATGTTCAGGGTATTGTGGATCAGTGAATCCTGGTGGTTGCTTAACATATACTTTGTTATTCAGAATGCCATTATGAAATGCAATCTTCACTTCCATCTGATATAGCTTGAATGCCACATGACATGCTACTGCAAGCAAGTAGTATTCTGATTGACTCAAGTCTGGCTACTGGCGCAAATGTCTCATCAAATTCTATCCCTTCCATCTGGGTATAGCCTTAAGCCACAAGTCTTGCTTTGTTCTTGATGATCTTACCTTGCTTATCTGACTTGTTTTTGAAGAACCATTTTGCTCCAATAACATTGCCATCAGAGGGTCTTGGCACTAGTTCCCAAACCTGATTCCTTTTAAACTGATTCAGCTCTTCTTACATTGCTTGAACCCAGTTGTTATCTTGTAAAGCTTTCTTTACATTTTTAGGTTCAACTGTTGAAATGTAGTATATGTGACCAAATTCTTGTTGAAATTTCCTTATGGTCACCATCCCTTCTTTTTTGGATAGGATGTTGTCAACTAGATGTGCCTTCTGAATTTGGGAGATCGGATTGATCTTCTAGGTTCTGGTTCTGGTTCTGGCTATGAGTCAGATTAAGATTCTGCAATTTGTTCATTTTGTCCTTGGCCGGATGTATCTCGCTCAAGTTCTGCATGTCCTGCTGTGCTGGACTGAGGAAGGATGGGTCTTGCGTCGGTTCTGTCAGTCTGATTCTGTACTGAGCTGACTTTCAGATTTTCAATTTCAGATTTCTGTGAATAAACAGAGTAGTCAGCAATTTCATCAACTTTAACATTTACAGACTCAACAATATTCCGAGTTTTCATATTATAAATTCTATAAGCTCTGGAATTCTCAGAATAACCAACAAAGACTTCTTCATCAGATTTAGCATCAAATTTTCCTAGATGGTCCTTATCATTCAAAATATAGCATTTACTATCAAAAATATGAAAATATCTCAATCTAGGTTTTCTGCCTTTTCAAATTTCATTTGGAGTCTGATTAGTTCCAGCTCTAAGTGTTACTCTATTAATGGTGTAACATGCAGTATTAATTTCTTCAGCCCATAACTTAGCACGTAATTTTTTGCTATTAAGCATAACTCTAGCCATTTTCTACAAGTTCCTGTTTTTTCTTTCAACTATACCATTCTGTTCAGGGGTTCAAGGTGCAGAAAATTCGTGCATAACACTATATTTCTCACAAAATTAGAAAAACTAGAATTACCAAATTCTTTTCCATGATCACTTCTGATTCTCTTGATGGTAACACCTTTATCAGATTTTTCATTGGAGAGTTTCTGGAAAAAAAACATAAAATCTGTCAAATGTGTCAGATTTTTCTCTAATAAAATTAACCCATGTATATCTAGAGAAATCATCAACAAAGACATAAATGTACCTTTTTCCATCAATGCTTTCAGTTGTGATACGACCCATAAGATCCATCTAAATAAATTCAAGTATACCTGAGGTGGATAGGTACTGACCTGCCTTGTGTGAATTTCTGGTTTGCTTACCTTTCTGGCATGGTTCACACATAGTTTCAAGAATCGATTTTAATTCTAGAATGCCCCTAATAGCTCTACTCTTGGTCAATTTGAGTAGACTTTGATAGTTCATGTGACCCAATCTCTTGTGCCAAAGCTCTGCAGGGTTAGTACTAGCAACTTTGCAAGTCAATTTTGGATTCAAAATGTAGCACTTGTCACTAGACCTAACACCTTTAAGTAAAGTTTATCCAACCAAATTTGTATTTGAATCAAGATGAAAAACTTTACACACAGTTTTGGAAAATAGCACTCTAAGATTGTCATCACACAATTGACCAAGACTCAAAAGATTTGCTTTTAAACTGGTAACATATAGAACATCTTTTAGAGTGGGTAAGCCTTCGATGCAAATATTTTCAGATATCTCAATGTGACATTGTTGTCCATCTCCAAATATAACGAAACCTGTTTTACCTCTCTGAAAATTAGACAGCAATTCCAAGTCACCTGTCATATGCCTAGAACATCCACTATCAAAATACCAAATGTTAGGCATTAAAGCACTTAAAGAAAGTTTTACAACATAACTCTTATAATCACCCTTTTTCACCCAAACTTGCTTCACCTTACCTTTTGTTTCAGGAATTTTGACTTTATGTGAGTTGATCAAGTTAATGTAGTTTTGACAAGTAAAAACGTCATGGCCAAATTCACTACAAAAGTTACAATCTACCTGTCTGACCCTACCATATACTTTGGAGTTCTGAACTAATTTGACATTAGCAGGCTGATTTCTGGTATTCTGTTGTTGCTGTTTTGGTGGATTGTTCTTCTAGACAGTTCTACTCGAAGAGGGTCTAGACGTATCCTGCTTAGGTCTAGAATTCTGATTTTGTCTTGCAGGTTCTGTTTAGAAGTTTTCCTCTGATTCTTTTACAAAAACTATCTGCTGGACAGCTTTACCTTTTCCATCATATCCTAGTCCAGACGTGTCTCCTGAAGGTCTTCTATACTTCAGGACTTCATTTGACCTAGCAGCTCCAATTGTCAACTGTTTGATTCTTTCATTGGCATGCTCCAAATCAGTTATAAGCTATTTGATCTGCTCATTTTTTTGTTCAACGGATTTATGCAGATCTTTCTTTTCATTGTCAAAGAATACTATCATAACTTGGAGTATATCAGACTTATCTTGTTCTGCCACAAGTTGACTCTGTAGTACTGCACAGTTTGGACAGGATTTAACTTCCTAGAAGATGATTTTGTAGTGCTAGTAGTGAGACAGTTTGTAGAACTGGACTGAGGCTGGACATGTGCTGTCAGTATCGTAATCTGTTCTTCTGATGAAGTATCAGATGCTGAGCTAGACGTGTCCTCCTCATCTTCACTCCAGGGAACTTTCATGGTCTTTTTACCTTTTTTCCACTTCCTTTGGGCTTTTGGACATTCTGCTGCAATGTGGCTGTAGCCATCACAGTCTCTGCACTTTATCCTACTCGAAGATTGAGCCTTTGGGAAGTTGTTACCTTTAAATTTCCTGTAGCTTGATTTCTTCTGTTGATATGGCTGTTGCTCTTCATCTCGATTCTGATTCTTCATTTGGAAATATCTTTGAGGTTTGTATTGATTGTTGAATCTCCCACATTTTTGCTTTTTAGCTTTCAAGAACTTTTTAAACTGCTTGGTAAGGAGTGCGATCTCACGCCCTGCTAATTTTACAATATTTTTGAATATCTTATATTAATTTACAAGTACCATAGCGGAAGCTTCAATTCAAGCAATGGGGACGGGACGTACAAAACAATCCAATTGATCTTATCATATAGAGTTTAACATATAAAACTAATTACATATTCTAACAAATTGTTAAACTTTTAAGAAAACATTAAAGCTAGGTTTTTCAATAAAATATAAAAAAAAAACACAAGAAGTTTTATTAATAGATATATTTCATTGATTACCAAAACGCGCCAAATCATTAGAAAACTTTTACAATGAAAGTAGAATTCAAATCAATATAAAGATTATATCTTCATATTGTTTTATAGGTTATAAGATGTAAAAACATACATATTATCGAGGTGGGCATAAAAGTATTAAATTCATGGTAGCTTCAAAAACAGGTTTACACTACATGCACAATCCAACTTCTGGCTTGCCTTGCTTTTCAAATGTCATAACTTCAATCATCTATAAAAAATTGTAGTAAAGGGGGAAGTAAGTACGAAGTACTCAGTGAGTAAGATTTATTTTTAAGAAAATCATTCAATGCACAAAGCTTTTCAATGCACAAATGGGCCATATCACTAGTTAAACTACTACCCGTAGTGCGCGCAAGATTCATATCAATTCAATCATGGCTATGTACAATTAAGTGGATTCACATTTGAATCCTGGTTGACCCATACCGGAATTTCAAACAGATCAATACAGATACAGAGCAGATACCACACTAATTGTCGCCTATCTCGATATCATTAGATGGCTCCTAGTGTGACAAAAGAGCAGAGCAGAACAGATACAGAATGGGTAGAGCAACTACTGATTCAAAAAAATGCAATACATCAATCTTTCTTTTCAATGCATTAGAATCTATGTTCGTTGCTTTAATCAAATACATGCTTAGCATTTCAAAACATCATCAATGTTAAAAGGGAATCAAAGTAATAGTTACTCACCTCTTTGACTTGATTTTTCCAAAGATTCTCTAAACTGTTGACAAATGCCCTTAAAACCTTCATTCCCCCAGTCAAAGTGATATTTCATGTTGTATTCATTATATGTATGATAAGGGGTCATTTTCAAGTTTAACATTTAAGCTTTGATAGGTTTTAAGGACTGTTTTTCTCCTATCACTATATTTGGATGAATTTTATCTTTTTATGTGAAAGGCCTGAGCTTCACCAAAGAGCAAGACAATTGTTATAAGGCAATTTTAAATGTGTAGAGGGATTTAGGTTTAAGATGATTAGCTATGGCATTGAAGAGGGCAAGGGAGAGAAGTTTGGATGGCTTAAGAAAATATCAACCCTCTCCCTTCTATATAGTTGGCAAAATATCAGCGTTTAATTGTTTTTAATAAACTTTTGGGTTCCACTAACCAGGACATGACAAGTGGCACGTTGTTGGTGGAGATTTGCTCGAACAGTCCTTATACTTTGTATTTTCTTATGATTAAGTTATTGTACTATGATCTATGTTATTCGAGACCTTCAACTTAATAGGGTTTACAATTTGGTGGTTTCAATTCACATCATACTAATCAATGCCCACGTTCTTGTCTTTAAGCATTTCTTGAGTGACAATCTTTGAGTCTTGTGATGTATTAATACAAACTTACATCGTTATTCAATACCGCAACCTTACATGGTTAGTCAATCCTTATCAATACAATGTCAATAGTTACTTTCTAATTCCAATTCATTGTCCGAATATCAATCATGTGATCGTATTCATTTGAGTAAAAAACTTGCAATTCAATGCAATCACATTGTTATATTATAATTCTTGATAGTCTTGAAACAATTCAAATACAATCACATTGTCATATTTCAATTTTTATCATTCAATTGAAAGGCAACTTGCAACTTTGCAATTTGTTACGATTACATTGTCACCTTCTAATTCTTAGCATTCATTTGAGTGACAATTTTGTAACTTTACCATTGATGCATTTCGATATGATCATGTTGTCATATTCTAATTCTGAATGTTTAATTAGGTAATAAGCTTGAAATCTTACAATACAATTCCGGCAATTATTTAATCATTATCAAAATAACAATATACTTGCCTTAAAATTTTGTCGGATGTTACATGCGATGTTTTTTTTCCTCATCAGATTCTTCCTTACATTCAGAATCCTCCACCTTGCTCTTGAAAGCAATTCTGGGTTTCTTTTTCTTTTTCCTTTTGGACATGTTTAGCTTGTATGTTAACAAGGACCCCACAAGCTCATCTACACGCATCTCGTCCAGGTTCGTACTTTCTTCAATGGCTGTGACCTTCATCTGGAACCTGTCTGGAAGAGATTATAGAATCTTCTTGACTATCTTTCGATCAGAATACATCTTGCCTAGAGCTTGTGCCTGATTGGTGATATCACACAACCTTGCATAGTAGTCCCTGAATTCCTTATTATCCTTCATTGTGATTTGTTCAAACTCAAGGATAAGCAATTGGAGTATTGAGGTCTTGACTGCATTGGTTCCTTTATTAGTAATTTGAAGAGTGTCTCATGCTTCTTTAGCAGTCCTGCAATTTATAACAACCTTAAATTGATTTTGATCTATAAAGGAAAAATAACATTTAAAGCTTTAGAATTCCATCCACATGTAGTATTTTCTTCAGCAGTGCATTTAGTTTTGGGCTTAACAGTAACATTACTATCTTTAGCTGTGACTGTGGGTGTTGTGTAACTAGTATGAATAAATGTCCAAGCCCTATTATCAATTGACTAAATATAAATTTGTATGCGAACTTTTCAATATGCATAGTTAGACCCATCTAGAATAGGTGGTTTAATAGAAGATGTATCCATATCTAGATGAACCTGATCTCACTAATAACTTAAGTGAACCCGTTCTGTTACCAACTGTAAATTCGTGGTTATCTAGACTCTAGTCAGGATGTATCCTGCCTAGATATGTTTTACTGGTTTAAAGTGTAACGCGACCTAGATGTGTCTAGCTCGGGTATGAATGCGAAATTTAAATAACATCAGAGTGATTACGCAGAAACCCAATTGAGAAAAACTGTGGGCATCCTTACCACGGGACAAACAAATCCACTAATGAAGAGGTGAGTTTAGTACAGAGAAAGAATAAAAAAGTGCTTTCATAATAGACACTAAATAATCAAAAGGTAAACTTATAAAAGACTCCCTCTTTACGCCTTTTGACAATGAGCCAACTCCCGTTGCTCCTTCTTTTTCCCGCGCACCTCATGGAATGTCCATCAAGCTCCTAGAGATCTTCCAAACTCATCTTGGGATGACTTGACCTCCTAAACTACTTTCAACCTCTGTTGATATGTCCCTCGCATCAATGTGGTCGCCTACCACGTACTTGAAGGGTATGCCAAACACAAACACGGTTTGAATGTGAAGTTCGGATTGCAAGACAAAGTCTCACGGTATAAGGCAGTGTTTTGTGTCTTCTTTGCAATCGAGCTTTTAGGATAATGCACAGATTTATTTCTTGCTTTAATTCGGCTTTTGTTCGCCTTGCTCGCAATGCATACTCGACCTACAAAGAGACAATACATATATAGGCAAGAGTTTGGTTTTTTGTGAAAGTCAAGAATCCAACTTACCATATACATGTAGTAGAAAACAAATTAAGGAAAGTTAGAAACAGAATATACCATAAACTCAAACTTTCCTAATTCTAGTTGGACTCTACATGCATCTAAATAATAACCTAGTTATACATGGTAATAATAATTCGACTTAAACTAGGAAACATAAGAATCTTGCATGTAAACAAATTCTTTTGCCTTAAGATAAAGTATACATGCCACAACTTTTCTTTTGGCTCAAGACAAACGTAATTTGCATGCAAAAGGAATATCACAAATGAGAGAATGTCATGCAAAAATCATGACAATGTAAAACAATGTTTGACACTTCAGACAAAAATTAGTAATGCCAAGATGTAGGATTTTTCGTACTAACAGAAATCACATGCTAGAATGTAATTTCTGAATTTTTCATCTTTTTGGCTACCAAAGGCTTTCTTGCCAGTTCCTTGCTTGACTGTTTGGCCTTACCATTCACTCCATCGATCTTATGTAACTCATGGAAATGGTTTGGATCTTAGCTTCTTCATTGCTTCCTCTCAGCTTCTAGACCCCATCTTTTATTGATACTGGTTGTGCATATTTTATTACACGATTTGTCACATAATGAACGAGTTTGACGTGGAAGTCTTTACTCCTTGCTACTTGACATGTTAACTGATATTTATTAAATATCCATAATTTAAAGATAAATCCTCTCTGTCGCTGCCAAAATCTTCTTTTGAAAGTCCATTACTTGAGTGTCGTCTCACAAATCACATCAAACAATCTATTTAACTTCTTCAACACTTCCAATCAAATTTACTTGCCTATCTTTTCCAGATTACAAGCCTCTAACTTGGTGGCGTCGCTTATTTTGCACGTTCGTTGTAAGATTTGTTTTCTCCTGTAACGATTGTGAATGATTGGGAAGTCCTTACTCTTCGTTATCGGACTTGCTAACTGGTATGTATAAAATCTCCAAAATTTATGGAAGTTGTTCAAAATAATAGAAACTTCCATTAGGTCTCCAATTCTTGTATTCTCTCAAAATATAAGAAACTAATTACTTTTCAAAATTTAAGGCAAGAATTATATATTTTCTTAGTGCAATAGTGCATTTAAGTTTTTTTTTTAACTTTTAATCTTTTATTTTCAAGTGAAGTCGTGTGTGGCGTTCTCGTAACTCAAAATATTGTTTTAGTAGATGCGCAACCAATATGTTTAGGTGATATTTCTTAAATATCCATAATTTAACCATTAAACCTCTCTTTCATTGCCAAAAGCTTTTTTCACAAGTTCATAAAATATATATATAGAATTGCATTCATTTTGAGTGTTTCCTTCCTATAGAGTGGAGACGCGGACCTCTACTAATAAAGAATATCAACTAAACATACACGTGACAGTCGCATGACGACCTTGAATTAATAGAATGTATTCCAATATTGGACTTAGGCTTCGAAATCATGCTGGAATGCAATTTTGCATCGCTTCGGCTCCCAAAAGCTTTTATTGCAGATTCCTTACTTGAAATTATGGTCTTACCGCTCACTTTATCCATCCTACTTAACTTAGTGTTTTGGACGATGGCTTGGCTCCAACTTCTTTGATGCTTCCTATCATCTTTTGAACCCTATCTTTTATTGATACTGGTTGCGCATATTTCACTACACGATTTGTTGCATAATGAGTGAGTTTGAAGCGGATGTCTTTATTCCTTGCTACTTGACATGTTAATTGGTATTTATTAAATATACATAATTTAACGTGTATCGCAGCCACAAGCTTTTTTCGCGAGTTCATTACTTGAATGTTTGTCTCACAAATCTCATCAAGTAAACTATTTAACTTCTTCAACACTTCCAATCAAATTTAGCTGCCTATTTTTGATAGATTACAAGCCTCTAACTCGGTGGTATCCTTTATTGTGCACATTCGTTGCATGATTTGTTCTCTCCCAAAAAGATTGTGTAAGATTGTAAAGTCTTTACTCCTCACTATTGTACTTGTTAACTAGTATGTATAAAATCCCCAAAATTTATTGAGGTTGTTCAAAATGATAGAAACTTTCATTAGTTCTCCAATTCTTGAATTCTCTCAAAACATAAGAAGCTAATTACTTTTTAAAAATTTAGACAAGAATTATATATTTTGTTAAAGTAATAATGCATTAAAGCTTTTTTTAACTTTTACTCTTTTATTTTTAGACGAAGTTGTGTGCGGCACTCGAGTAACTCGAAATATTGTTTCTATATATAATTTTCCAGCTAGGAAACTATTACACTTAAAAAAATAGAATTGACTTTATCGTCAATGATTCCTTTCTATAGCGTGGAGACACGGATCTCTACTAAAAAGGAATATCAATTAAACATACCTCTACTAAAAAGGAATATCAATTAAACATACACGTGACATTTGATTATCATTATTGATGTCTTCTTCCACCTAAACACATTCATATGAAGACCTTGAATCCACGAAATGTTTTCGAATATTGGACTATGGCTTCAAAAACACGCTCAAATTCAATTTTGCAATTTTTCATCTCTTAAGCTACCAAAAGCTTTTATTGCAAGTTCCTTACGTTACATTATGGTCTTATTTCTCACTTTATCCATCCTACTTAACTTAGTATTTTGGTTTGACGCATATTTCACTACATGATTTGTTGCTTAATGAATGAGTCTGACGCGGAAGTCTTTACTCCTTGCTACTTGACACATTAATTGATATTTATTAAATATCCATTTAATATCCATTTAATATTAAACATTTAGCGACTAATCCTCTCTTTCGCTGCCAAAAGCTTTTTTCACAAGTTCATTAATTGAATGTTCATCTCACAAAACTCATCAAAACATAAGAAACTAATTACTTTTCTAAATTTGAAATGAGAATTATATATTTTGTTAGTGTAATAGGGACTTAAGTTTTTTTTTACCTCTTTTATTTTTAGATGAAGTCATGTGCGGCACTCAAATAACTCGAAATGTTGTTTCTATATAATTTTGCGGCTAGAAAAATATTACACTTAAAAAATAAAGAATAGCCTTTATTTTCACTTCTATTGTGTGGAGACTAGGACCTCTATAGAAAAAGAATATCAATTAAACATACAAGTGACATGTGATTATCTTTATCGATGTCTTCCACCTAAACACATTCGCTAGAAGACCTTGAATCAATAAATGGCTTCTACTATTGGATGTAGGGTTCAAAATCATGCTCGAATGCAATTCTGCAAAATTTCATCTCTTCGTCTCTAAAAGGCTATTATTGCAAGTTCCTTACTTGAAATTATGGTTTTTCTATCACTTCATCCATCCTACTTAACTTAGTATTCTAGTCGATAGCTTGGCTCTTCGCTTCTTCGATGCTTCCTATCAGCTTCTAGACCCTATCTTTTGTTGATACTGGTTGCGCATATATCAGTAAACAATTTGTTGCATGATGAATGTGTTTGACGTGGAAGTCTTTACTCCCAAAAGCTTTTATTGCAAGTTCTTTACTTGACATTATGGTCTTACCGCTCACTTCATTCATCCTACTTAACTTAGTATTTTGGTCCAAGTTTTAGCTCTTAGCTTCTTCGATGCTTCCTATCAACTTCTCGAACTCATCCTTTATTGATACTAGTTGCACATAATTCATTTCACGATTTGTTGCATAATGAATGAGTTTGGCGTGGAAGTCTTTACTCCTCGCTACTTGACACGTTAATTGATATTTACTAAATATCCATAATTTATTGACTAATTCTCACTTTCACTGCTAAAAGGTTTTTTATGGAAGTTCATTACTTGAACGTTTGTCTCACAAATCTCATCAAGCAAACTATTTGACTTCTTCAACACATCCAATAAAATTTTCCTACCTATATTTTTTATTTTACAAGCCTTTTACTCGGTGGGGTCATTTATTGTGCACATTCATTACACGATTTGTTTTCTCTTGTAACGATTGTGCAGATTGTGAAGGTTTTACTCCTCGCGATTGGGCTTGTTAACTGGTATGTATAGAATCCCCAAAATTTATTGACGATGTTCAAAAACTAATTACTTTTCTAACTTTTAAACTAGAATTATATATTTTGCCAGTGTAATAGTGCATTAAAGCTTTTTTTTTTTAACTTTTACTCTTTTATTTTTAGATGAAGTCATGTGCGCCACTCGAGTAACTCAAAATATTATTTATGTATATAATTTTGCGGCCAGAAAACTATTACACTTAAAAAAAAAAAGAATTTCCTTTATTGTCAGTGATTCTTTTCTATAACATGGAGATACGGACCTCTACTAAAAAGGAATATCATTTAAACATACCTCTACTAAAAAGGAATGTCAAGTGACATGTGATTATCATTACCGATGTCTTCTTCCATCTAAACACATTCACATGAAGATCTTGAATCCACAAAATGTATTCCAATATTGGACTATGGCTTCGAAAACACGCTCGAATTCAATTTTGCAATTTTTCATCCCTTCAGCTACCAAAAGCTTTTATCGCAAGTTCCTTACTTTACATTATGGTCTTATCGCTCACTTCATCTATCCTACTTAACTTAGTATTTTCGTTCAAGACATATTTCACTACACGATTGGTTCTTTAATGAATGAGTTTGACACGGAAGTCGTTACTCCTTGCTACTTGACAGGTTAATTGATATTTATTAAATATCCATAATTTAGCGGCTAATCATCTCTTTTGCTGCCAAAAGCTTTTTTCACAAGTTCATTAATTGAATGTTCATCTCACCGCCTAGCTTTTATAGATTGCAAGCCTCTAACTCGGGAGGGTCATTTATTGTGCATGTTTATTTCACGATTTGTTTTCTCCCTTAACGATTGTGTCAATAGGGTAGTCTTTACTCCTCACTATTGGAGTTTTTAACTAGCATGTGTAAAATCTCCAAAATTTATTGAGGTTTTTCAAAATGATAGAAACTTCGATTAGTTCCCCCATTTTTGAATTTTCTCAAAACATGGGAAACTAATTACTTTTCAGAATTTTAAATGACAATTATTTATTTTGTTAGCGTAATAGCGCATTTAAGCTTTTTTTTTAACTTTTACTTTTTTATTTTTAGATGAAATTTTGTGCGTCACTCGAATAACTCGAAATATTGCTTCTATATATAATTTTTCGGCTAGAAAACTACTACTCTTAAAAAAAAATAGAATTGCTTTTATTGTTTGGGTTTCGTTTCTGTAGCTTGGAGATTTGGACATCTACTAAAAAAGAATGTCAATTAAACGTACACGACATGTGATTATCATTATTGATTTCTTTCCATCAAAACACATTTGCATGAAGATCTTGAATCAACAAAATGTATCCCACTATTGGACTATGGCTTCAGAAATACACTCGAATAAAATTTTGCAATTGTTCATCCCTTCGGCTTCCAAAAGGTTTTATTGAAAGCTCCTTACTTGACATTATGGTCTTACCGCTCACTTCATCCATCCTACTTAGCTTAGTATTTTGCTCAATGGCTCGGCTCTTATCTTCTTCGATGCTTCCTATGAGCTTCTATACCCCATCTTTTGTTGATACTGGTTGCGCGTATTTCAATACACATTTTGCTGCACAGTGAATGAGTTTGACACATAAGTCTTTACTCCTTGCTACTTGACACGTTAATGTATATTTATTAAATATCCATAATTTAAAGACTAATCTTCTCTTTCACACCCAAAAGCCTTTTTCGCAAGTTCATTACTTGTATGATCATCTCACAAATCTCATCAAGCAAACTATTTAGGTTCTTCAACATTTCAGATCAGATTTACATGCCTCTCTTTTAGATATTACAAGCTACTAACTCGGTGGGGTGGTTTATTGTGCACGTTCATTGCACAATTTGTTTTCTCCTATAATGATTGTATACATTGTGAAGTCTTTACTCCTCGCTATTGGACTTGTTAACTCGTATGCATAAATTCTCCAAAATTTATTGAGGTTGTTCAAAATGATAGAAACTTCCATTAGTTCTCCAATTCCTGAATTCTATCAAAACATAAGAAACTAATTACTTTTCAAAAATTTAAAAAAGAATTATATATTTTATCAGTGTAATATGGGCATTAATTTTTTTTACTTTCTCTTTTATTTGTAGATGAAGTCGTATGCGGCATTTGAAGCACTCAAAATTTTGTTTCTATGTATAATTTTGCTATTAGAAAACTGTTACACTTAGAAGAAAAAAAATAGAATGGCCTTTTTTGTCAATTATTCCTTTCTATAGCATGGAGACTCAGGCCTCTATAGAAAAAGAATATCAACAAAACACACATGCAACGCGTGATTATCATTATCGACGTCTTCTTCCACCTAAACACACACTTGCATGAAGACCTTGAATCAATAAAGTGTTTTCCAATATTGGCCGTCAGCTTCGAAATCACGCTCGAATGCAATTTTGCAATTTTTCATCTCTTCGGCTTCCAAAAGCTATTATTGCAAGTTCCTTACTTGAAATTATGGTTTTACCGCTCACTTCATCTATCCTACGTAACTAAGTATTTTGGTCAATGGCTTGGCTCTTAGCTTCTTTGATGCTTCCTATTAGTTTTTGCACCCCATTTTTTGTTGATACTGGTTGCGCATATTTCACTAAAGAATTTGTTCCATAATGAATGAGTTTGATGCAGAAGTCTTTACTCCTTCCTACTTGACATGTTAATTGATATTTATTATGTCATGCCGCCGCTAATTTACAATTTTCTCGAATTATTTATATCGGTGAATAAATTCAATAGCGGAAGTTTCAATACAGATAGCGGGGACGAGACGTACAAAATAAACAAATTGTTTATGTTTTATAGAGTTTAACATTCTATAAAGCTAATTACTTAAACTAACAAGTTGTTAAATTGTTAAAGAATCATTAAAACTAGGTTTTTCAATAAAATGTGAAGAACACAACAAGTTATATATATTTCATTTATTACTAAAGCAAGTCAAATCATTAGAAATCTTTTACCTTGAAAAGTAAGCTTCAAATCATTACAAGGAATCTATTCATTCCATCACATATATATATATATATATATTATAAGGCGTAAAAATATAAATTATAGAAAGATGGACATACTTATTAATACAAAAGATATTAAGTTCATAAGTGTAATTGTAGTAGTAGTTTCAAAGATAGGTTTCTACTACATGCAAAACTTTACTCCCGTTCACGGATATGCTCTAACTCATGGCTTGCTTTCCAAAGATTATGTCTTCAATGATCTACAAAATTGTAGAAAAGAGGAGTGACTATAAAGTACTCAGTGAGTAACAAAACTCTTTAATTCAACTTTCCTTTGGAAGATTCATTTTCAAGAAAACCATAGAATGTATAAAAGAGCTCTATCACTAGTTAAACTACTGCATGTAGCGCGCGCAAGATTCATATCAATTAATTCAATCATGGCTATGCACATTTAAGTGGATCCACATCAAATCCCGTTTGACCTCTACCGGAATTTCCACAGAAAAATACAAATACAAAGCAAATACCATACTAGTCGTTGCCCATCTCGGTATTATTAGATGACTCCTATTATGGCAGCAAAACAAAGCAAAGACAAAACGGGTAGTGCATCAACTAGTGATTCAAATGCAATAAATCAATCATTCTTTTCAATGCACTAAATGACATATTTGTCTCATGAGAGACTTCAATCAAAATCCATGTTTATCTTATCAAAACTTTACGAATGCATAAAAGGGAATCAAATCATTAGTTACTCACCTCTTTAACTTGATTTTTCCAAACGTTCTTTGAATTGTTGATAAATGCCCTCAAAAACTTCATTTTCCTTGATCAAATTGATGTTTGAAGTTGTATTCCTTATATATAGATATATGATGGAGGGTCATTTTCAAATGCTAAACTAAGTGTTTGATAGGTTTTAAGGGTTGCTTTCCTACCCTCAATTATCATGGATGAATTTTCTCTTTATGAAGGTCTAACCAATAAGAAGCAAACTATGAAAAGGAAGGGCCAAGAGGTGTGTTACTTGCTATAGAGATATTGATGTGGAGGGAAAAGGGCAAGGAAGGGACTTAGGGTGATTGGGAGTTGATTGTGAAATCTTTAATTCCATTCATTATATTTATAGTTGTCAGATTTAGCTATTTTTAATAAATCATTGACTTCCGCCAATTATATAAGGTCAAGTGGTGCGAGAGGGCGCCGTACACTTCAGAAGGTAGTGTGGCAAAACAAGGTTCACCCATTTATTGCTCGAGCGGTCCTTCTACTTTATGTCGTCTTATAATTAAGTCATAACATTTTAATCCATGTTATTCGAATCCTACCACTTAATAGGTTTTATAATTGAGTGGCTATACTTTGAGTCTTCCTAACCAATAACCACATTCTTACCTCTAGGCTCATTCTAGTAACGATCTTTGCATTTTTATGGTATTTCAAGCGGTTATTCATTCATTGTCAAAATAACATTCGTATTGTCAATAACTATATTCTAATTCTTAGCATTCATTCGAGTGGCAAACCTTGCAATTTTTTTGCAATTCAATACGATCACGTCGCTACATTTTTATTTCTTGATAATAATCTTGTAATGTTGATGCAATTCAATCAATTCTCCCATCTTTAATTCTTGACAATCTTGTATTCTATATGTTCTTAAATCTACAGTAGCTATGTCTATAGCACCGCAATTTTCCCGCTTTTTTTCTTGTGGTGTCTATAGCCACAGCTATCTTGCGGTACACTTTGCCACACAAGCTGATTTTCTACTTTTATTCATAATTCTTTTTTTTTTCCTATTTTCTATTCCCTATTACGCATTTTCTCCCCCAGTTAAGCATTTTCTTAAAATAGCCTCCCAATTGAATCCTAATTTGATGCCTATTCTGTTTTATACCCAATTTGATCCCTAAATCACGACAGTTTTCCAATTAATTTCTAATCTTTCCTGTGAAAAAATTCTATGATTACAGCTACATATCCGTTTGATTTTTCCCTAATATACACAGATGTATCTTCAAATCCATTAATTATTTAAGGTTGGCCTGAAGTGGGAACGAGTTGATCCTCTGTGAACTTACTGATGGGGCCTGTGCCAGAGGAGATGACACTGGCCATGGAATAGGTGGCGGTGATCATGATGATGACATCGATTCTTTCACAGGAAGTCTTGAGGACTACTTGACGTACGGTGCCTGAGATATGGTAGGGGTACTTTTGTAGTTATGCCTCCGTATCTGCTGTAAATGTTCTTCCTTTTGGGATGTAGTACTTAGTTTACATCACCTATCTATAATCTATTTGAGAATGACCAGATGGGAATGACCACATATTGATGCTAACCCTGCAATTCTTATGCCGCTTGTGGTTTATCGGTCTTGCTCTCTGAGTTTTTACCTTTCTGGGGCTAATAAATTTTCAGAAAATGATTATGCTTATTTGTATATAAATAGTCTGATGTTTGTTTTTAGTATATTAAATTGAATCTAATTGAATTTGTAGCTGATGGACACAAGAATTCAAAACTATTATGATACTTGCCTTTACATTAAAATTCTATCAACCATTATGTCAAACGCTTTGTATTTTCTTGTTCTTTTTTTTTTCTTTACCTAAATTAGTTATAGTTCCATAAATCTTCCTTTCTTCCTCAATCATGCTAGATTGCCAGTTTCTACCTCCCTCAATACTTCTTCTTGATTCTGTAGCTCAAGTGACTTCCTCCCTCTGCAGAACAATAGACTAAATTTTCTTGGCTCACTCGACCACCATGACAAATGAAGTGGGTTTTTCTAGTTCACTCGATCGCCATTATGTCAATCATTTTTTCTAACTCGCTCAAATTTTTCTACATACCTAATGATTTTTTCTGTGTGGCATGATTCTTCAATTCTAGGTATGTGCCAGATTTCTCTTCTCACCCATTTAATACTCTTTCACTACCCCAGCTGTAATTGTGTTGTCCGATATTTACTTGGTGCACGAATCTGTAGGTAACAAAACTACTTTGATTAAATTGGTTATGTAATGCATGTAATTTTCATGTTCTATAATGTTTCCTCTGTGTAAATTTGTGGTTATGATCAATTATGGAGTTGCTCAAATTGTATTTATATATATAAATTTTTTATTTTAGTGCCTCGATGCTGAACTACGATAATGTAAGTTGCGATCTGTGATTGATTGTCATTCTAAGATGTGCCTTCTCTTCTTCCTTCTTTTTTTTTTTTTTTTTTTTGTGTTTTGGATTTCACTTTTTGGGAATAAATTGTCTATGAATTGTTTGATATTGGATTCTTGCATAAGGCTTTAGAAGAATATTGGATTCTTGCAGTGAATACGTCTACTTATGACAATTTGTAAAGTGTTTGACAATTACAGCAAGGACAATAACCATCCAGTGATGCTCGATCACCGTATTGTAGTTCGTTATATTCAATTGGATGCTAATTGATCGTTGAACTAAATTATGTATTGAAAACACATGTCTAGCAATTATATGGCAACCAAAAATACAAACAAGAAGGCTGCACAATTACTCCATTATTTCGATGAAGTGGTTTAGCCCAAGGTAAGGAAGGCTCTTTTAGTTTCTATGTATCACATTTTTTGTGTCTTGATACTCCTAGGAGAAAAACAAATTTGTCTTAATTCACATGAACAAGGAACATATTTAGTTGAAGAAAAAGGTGTAGCAATATTAATTGTGTTCAAAAGCACAAAAGGAAAGGGGAATGAGTTATGAACTAGACATTTGGCTTCCAACACAATCAATTGAAAAAACTTGGATATAGTACAAAGGAACCGTCATTATTTTAGTTATGTTTAGCTTGTCTCAAATAATTAACTAGATGTCGTCTTCTTCGGTCTATTTGTTTGTTTCAAGTTGAAGACTAACCAGGCATATCACATTCCAAAATAATGGAGAATCAAAAAATGTGGAACCATCTTCTTGCTTTAAGTAAAACTCAATAAAATCAATTCTTGTGTAAGGAAAATATGTTTTTACCGTTAGAAGAAATTTTATTACTAAACAAATCGTTGACTAATATATTCTATATCACCAATCATATTGAATCTACCTTTTAGTAATTAAACTCCACCATTAATAATTTTGAGATTTTATTTCTGGGCAACTGATTCACTAATATATTACAATTGAATTTTCATCCCACGTTTACGCTTTCATGGAGTAATATTCTTTTTTTTTTTTGGTAGATTTGTTAATGAATTTGTAACTGTGAAAATATTCATTAATGGTGATAGAACTTATCCATTGATGTACAGAAGGATTATTGGATGAATTTGGATTTTTGTTTGAATAGTTTTAAACTCCATCAGAAAGTGTATTTCTTCTATTGATTCAATTGATGTAAATTCAAGATTTTATATTTTTCAACTGATGTTCAAATGTTACCCGTTTACATCAGCTTCTTATTGATTATATTTTTTAACATTATTCTTCCCGTGCATTGCACGGGTGCTATACTAGTTTTTCAATTAATGCAATTCAAGCAATTTGTCCAATCATCGTCAAAATAACGATCACGTTGTGAATAACCATATTCCAGTTTAATCATTGTCAAAATAACAATGATGTTATCAATAGCCCCATTCCAATTTTAGGCATTCGTTTGAGTAATATCTTGTAACTTTACAATGGATGTCATTCAATTCGATCGCTTTGTCATAATCTTATAACCATTCAGCTGATGCAAATTCAAGTAGCTCTCTCATCATTATTAAAATGATGATTATATAGCATAATTTGTTTATAAGATTTTCGCGGGATGTTACATATTAAATATCCGTAATATAACTACTAATCCTCTATTTCACTACTAAAAATTTTTTCGCAAGTTCATTACTTATTGTTCATTCCAAAATCTCATCAGGCAAACTATTTAGCTTCTTCAACACTTCAGATAAAATCTACATGCCTTTCTTTTATAGATTACAAGCCACTAACTCAGTGGGGCCATTTATTATGCACGTTCGTTGCACGATTTTTTCTCCCGTAATGATTGTATAAGATTGTGAAGTCTTTACTCCCTGCTATTGGACCTGTAAATGTATGTATAAAATCTCCAATATTTATTGAGATCGTTCAAAATGATAGAAACTTTCATTAGTTCTCCAATTCTTGAATTCTCTCAAAACATAAGAAACAAACTACTTTTCAAAATTTAAAAAAGAGTTACATATTTTGTTAACTTTTACTCTTTTATTTTTATATGAAGTCGTGTACGGCTTCAAAACATAAGAAACAAACTACTTTTCAAAATTTAAAAAAGAGTTACATATTTTGTTAACTTTTACTCTTTTATTTTTATATGAAGTCGTGTGTGGCACTTGAATAACTTGAAATATTGTTTCTATATATAATTTTGTGGCTAGAAAACTATTGCACTTGAGAAAAGTATAATTGCCATTATAGTCAGTGATTCCATTCTATAACGTGGAGACTCAAACCTTTATTGAAAAAGAATATCAATTAAACATACACGTTACATGTGATTATCATTATCGATATCTTCTTCCACCTAAACACATTCGCATGAAGACCTAGAATTAACAAAATATATTCCAATATTGGACTTAGGCTTCAAAATCACACTCGAATGCAGTTTTCCAATTTTTCATCTCTTTAGCTACCAAAAGCTTTTATTGCAATCTACTTACTTGACATTATAGTCTTACCGCTCACTTCATCCATCCTACTTAACTTAGTATTTTGGTCAATGGCTTGGATCCTAGCTTCTTCAACGCTTCCTATCTGCTTCTTTACCACATCTTTTATGAATACTAGTTGTGCATATCTGACTACATGATTTGTTGCATATTGATTGAGTTTGATGCAGAAGTCTTTACTCCTTACTACTTGACATGTTAATTAATATCTATTAAATATCCAAAATTTAATGACTAATTCTCTCTTTCGTTGCAAGAAGGTTTTTTCGCAAGTTCATTACTGGAATGTTCGTCTCACAAATCTCAACAAGAAAAATATTTAATTTTTTTGACACTTCTCTGATCAAATTTACTGGTGTATCTTTTATAGATTACAAGCCTCTAACTTGGTAGGGTCATATATGGGCGCGTTCATTGCACAATTTGTTTTCTCCCGTAACGATTGTGTAGATTGTGAATTCTTTACTCCTCGCTATTGGACTTCTTAACTGTTATGTATAAATTCTCCAAAATTTATTGAGGTTGTTGAAAATGATAGAATCTTCAATTAGTCCTCAAATTCTTGAATTCTGTCGAAACATAAGAAACTAATTACTTTTCAAAATTTTAAGCAAGAATTATATATTTTGTTAGTGTAATAGGGCACTAAGTTTTTTTTTTTTTTTTTTTTTACTTTTACTCCTTTATTTTCAGATAAAGTCATGTGCGGCACTCAAATAACTGCAAATATTGTTTCTATCTATCATTTTGTGGCTAGAAAACTATTACATTTAAAAAAGATGGCCATTATTGTTAGTGATTCCTTTCTATGGTGTGGAGTCTCGAACCTCTACAGAAAAAGAATATCAATTAAACATACATGTGGCATGTGATTATTATTATCGATGTCTTCTTCCACCTAAACACATTCACATGAAGACCTTGAGTCAATAAAACGTCTTCCAATATTGGACGTAGCTTCGAAATCACACTCGAATGCAGTTTTGCAAATTTTCATCTCTTTGGCTCCCAAAAGCTATTACTGCAAGCTCCTTACTTGAAATTAGGGTTTTACCGCTCACTTCATCCATCCGACTTAAATTAGTATTTTGGTCGATGGCTTGGCTCTTAGCTTCTTCAATGGTCCCTATGAGCTTCTGCACCCCATCTTTTGTTGATACTGGCTGCACATGATTTGCTGTAGAGTGAATGAGTTTGACGCGGTACTCTTTACTCCTTGCTACTGGACACGCTAATTGATATTTATTAAATATCCATAATTTAACGACTAATCCTCTCTTTTGCACCCAAAAGCTATTTTCGCAAGTTCATTACTTGTATGATCATCTCACGAATCTCATCAAGCAAACTATTTAGCTTCTTCAACACTTCTGATCAAATTTACACACCTGTCGTTTAGAGATTACAAGCCACTAACTCGGTGGGGTTGTTTATTGTGCACATTCGTTGCACAATTTCTTTTCTCCTATAACAATTGTATACATTGTGAAGTCTTTACTTCTTGCTATTGGACTTGTTAACTCGTATGCATAAATTCCCCAAAATCTATTGAGGTTGTTCAAAATAATAGAAACTTCCATTAGTTCTCCAATTCCTGAATTCTCTCAAAACATAAAAAACTAATTACTTTTCAAAATTTTAAACAAAAATTATATATTTTTTCAGTGTAATATGGGCATGAATTTTTTCAACTTTGTCTTTTATTTTTTAGATGAAGTTGTGTGCAGCACTCGAAGCACACGAAATTTTGTTTCTATGTATAATTTTGCTGTTAGAAAACTGTTACACTTAAAAAAATAGAATGGCTTTTTTGTCAATTATTCCTTTCTATTACATGAAGACTCGGACCTCTACAGGAATAGAACATTAATAAAACATACACGTGACGTGTGATTATCATTATCGATGTCTTCTTCCACCTAAACACACATTCGCATGAAGACCTTGAATCAATAAAATGTCTTCCAATATTGGCTGTAAGCTTCGAAATCACGCTCGAATGCAATTATGCAATTTTTCATCTCTTCCGCTTCCAAAAGCTATTATTGCAAGTTCCTTACCTGAAATTATGGTTTTACTGCTCACTTCATCTATCCTACTTAAATAAGTATTTTGGTCAATGGCTTGGCTCTTAGCTTCTTCGATGCTTTCTATCAGCTTCTGCACCCCATCTTTTGTTTTGTACCCCATCTTTTGTTGATACCGGTTGAACATATTTCACTAAGCAATTTGTTCCAAAATAAATGCGTTTGACGCGGAAGTCTTTACTCCTTCATACTTGACACGTTAATTGATATTTATTAAATATCCATAATATAATGACTAATCCTCTCTTTCGCTGCCAAAAATTTTTCGCAAGTTCATTACTTGAATGTTCATCTCACAAATCTCATCAGGCAAACTATTTAGCTTCTTCAACACTTCCGATCAAATCTACATGCCTCTCTCTTATAGATTACAAGCCACTTACTCGGTGGGGTCGTTTATTATGCACTTTCATTGCACAATTTTTTCTCCCGTAATGATTTTATAAGATTGTGAAGTCTTTACTCCCTGCTATTGGACTTGTAAAATGTATGTATAAACACAACGTTTGGGAACCATTTAAAATTCACCTCGATTTGTCAACCAATTTAAATTTCAACTTTTGGACACATGGCAACACCATATTTAACCACATATTTGATGTGATGTGAACTCTTACATCATTTTAATCATTAACTCCATATGGCACAATTACATCTCGACACCTATACAAAATTTAAATTTTAAATCCATTTAAAAGCCCATCTAAATTTAAAGGGTTACCAAACAAAGTGAAAATCTCCAAAATTTATTGACGTCGTTCAAAATGATAGAAATTTTCATTAGTTCTCTAATTCTTGAATTCTCTCAAAACATAAGAAACAAACTACTTTTCAAAAATTTAAACAAGAATTATATATTTTGTTAACTTTCTCTTTTATTTTTATATGAAGTCGTGTGTGGCACTCAAATAACTTGAAATATTGTTTCTATATATAATTTTGCGGCTAGAAAACTATTACACTTAAGAAAAGTAGAATTGCCTTTATTGTCAGTGATTCCATTCTATAACGTGGAGACTCGGACCTCTATTGAAAAAGAATATCAATTAAACATACACGTTACATGTGATTATCATTATCGATATCTTCTTCACCTAAACACATTCGCATGAAGAACTAGAATTAACAAAATGTATTCTAGGATTGGACTTAGGCTTCAAAATCACGCTCCAATGCAATTTTGTAATTGTTCATCTCTTCAGCTACCAAAAGCTTTTATTGTAATCTCCTTACTTGACATTATAGTCTTATATTACCGCTCATTTCATCCATCCTGCTTAAATTAGTATTTTGGTCAATGGCTTGATTCATAGCCTCTTTGACGCTTCCTATCTGCTTTTGCACCGCATCTTTTATTAATACTGGTTGTGGATATTTGACTACATGATTTGTTGCATATTGATTGAGTTTGACGTAGAAGTCTTTACTCCTTGCTACTTGATACGTTAATTAATATCTATTAAATATCCAAAATTTAATGACTAATCCTCTCTTTCGCTGCGAAATGGTTTTTCGCAAGTTCATTACTTGAATGTTCATCTCACAAATCTCATCAAGCAAAATATTTAACTTCTTCGGCACTTCTGATAAAATTTACTGGTGTATGTTTTATAGCCTACAAGCCTCTAACTTGGTAGGGTCATTTATGGTGCACGTTCATTGCAAGATTTGTTTTCTCCCGTAACAATTGTGTAGATTGTGAAGTCTTTACTCCTCGCTATTGGAGTTGTTGACTATTATGTATAAATTCTCCAAAATTTATTGAGGTTGTTCAAAATGATAGAAACTTCCATTAGTCCTCAAATTCTTGAATTATGTGGAAACATAAGAAACTAATTACTTTTCAAATTTTTAAACAAGAATTATATATTTTGTTAGTGTAATAGGGCATTAATTTTTTTTTAACTTCTACTCTTATTTTTAGATAAAGTCGTGTGTGGCACTCAAATAACTGGAAATATTGTTTCTATCTATGCTTTTGCTACTAGAAAACTATTACACTTAAAAAAATGGCCATTATTGTCAGCGATTCCTTTCTATAGCCTGGAGACCTAGGCCGCTACATGAAAAGAATATCAATTAAACATACATGTAACACGTGATTATCCTTATCGATGTCTTCTTCCACATAAACTCACTCGCATGAAGACCTTAAGTCAATAAAATGTCTTCCAATATTGGACGTAGCTTCGAAATCACGCTCGAATGCAATTTTGCAAATTTTCATCTCTTTGGTTCCCAAAAGCTATTACTACAAGTTCCTTACTTGAAATTATGGTTTTACCGCTCACTAGTTCATCCATCCGACTTAACTTAGTATTTTGATCAATTGCTTGGTTCTTAGCTTCTTCAATGCTTCATATCATCTTTTGGACCCCATCGTTTGTTGATACTGGCTGCGCATATTTCATTAAAGAATTTGTTGCATAATGAATAAAATTAACGTGGAAGTCTCTACTCCTTGGAACTTGACATGTTAATTCATATTTACTAAATCTCCATAATTAAATGACTAATCCTTTCTTTAGCTACCAAAAGCTTTTTTTACAAGTTTGTTACTTGAATGTTCATCTCACAAATCTCATCAAGCAAACTATTTAACTTTTTCAACACTTCCGATCAAATTTATCTACCTATCTTTTATAGATTGCTAGCCTCCAACTTGGTGGGGTGGTTTATTGTGCACGTTCATTGCACGATTTGCTTTCTCCTATAACAATTGTGTAGCTTGTGAAGTCTTTACTCCTCGCTATCGGACTTTTTAACTGGCAAGTGTAAAATCTCCAAAATTTATTGAGGTTGTCCAAAATGATAGAAACTTCCATTAGTTCTCCAATTCTTGAATTCTCTGAGAAACTAAATACTTTTCAAATTTTTAAACAAGCATTACATATTTTGCTAGTATAATAGCGCTTAAGATTTTTTTTTAACTCTTTTTTATTTTTAGGTGAAGTCGTGTGCGGCACTCGAATAACTCGAAATATTGTTTCTCTATATAATTTTTCAGCTAGAAAACTAATACACCTAAAAAAAATAAAATGTCCTTTATTGCTAGTGATTCCTTTCTATAGTGTGGAGACTCGGACCTCTACTAAAAAAGAAAATCAATTAAACATACATGTGACAAGTGACAATCATTATCGATGTCTTCTTCCACCTAAACACACTCCCATGAAGGCCTTGAATCAACAAAATGTATCCCAATATTGGGCTATGGCTTCGAAAACACGCATTCAATTTTGTAATTTTTCACCCCTTCAGGTGCCAAAGCTTTTATTGCAAGTTCCTTGCTTTACATTATGGTCTTACCACTCACTTCATTCATCCTACTTAGTATTTTGGTCAATGGTTTTGCTCTCGGCTTCTTCGATGCTTTCTACTAACTTCTGGACCCCCCAACCTTTATTGATACTGGTTGTGCAGTGCTTTCTACATAATTTCTACACGATTTGTTGCTTAATGAATGAGCCTGACGCGGAAGTCTTTATTCCCTTCTACTTGACACCTTAATTGATATTTTATCAAATATCCATAATTTAACCACAGCCAAAAGCTTTTTTTTGCAAGTTCATTACCTTGTTCGTCTCACAAATCTCATCAAGCAACTATTTAACTTCTTCAACACTTCTGATCAAATTTATCTGCCTATTTTTTTATATATTACAATTTGGTGGGGTCACTTATTACGTGACATGTGATTATCATTATCGATGTCTTCTTCCACCTAAACACATTCGCATGAAGACCTTGAATCAACAAAATGTATTCTAGTATTGGACTAGCCTTCGAAATCACGCTCGAATGCAATTTTGCAATTTTTCATCTCTTCACCTACCAAAAGATTTTGTTGCAAGCTCCTTACTTGACATTATGATCTTACCGCTCACTCCATCCATCCTACTTGAGTTAGTATTTTGGTCAATGGCTTGGCTCTTGGCTTCTTCGATGCTTCCTATTAGCTTCTGTACCCCATCATTTATTTATACTGGTTGTACATATTTTACTACACGATTTGTTGCATAATGAATGAGTTTGATGCAGAAGTCTTTACTCCATGCTACTTGAAACATTTATTTATATTTATGAAATATCCATAATTTAAAGGCTAATCCTCTCTTTTGCAGCCAAAAGCTTTTTTCGCAAGTTCATTACTTGAATGTTTGTCTCACAAATCTCATCAAGCAAAATTTTTAACTTCTTCAACATTTCCGATCAAATTTACCTGCTGCTCTTTTATAGATTACAAGCCTCTAACTCCGTGGTGTCATTTGTTGCGCATGTTTGTTGCACTACTTGCTTTCTCCCCATAATGATTGTGTAGATTGTCAAAGTCTTTACTCCTCACTGTTGGACTTGTTAATTGGTATGTATAAAATGTCCAAAATTTATTAAGATGGTTCAAAACGATAGAAACTTCCCTTAGTTCTTCATTTCTTGAATTCTCTCAAAACATAAAAAACTAATTAGTTTTGTAAGTTTTAAACAAGAATTATATATTTTGTTACTGTAATTTTAAGCTTTTTTTAACTTGTACTATTTTATTTTCAGATGCAGTCATGTACGGTACTCAAATAACTCGAAATATTGTTTTAGTATATATATTACAGTAAAAAAATAGAACTGCTTTTATTGTTTGTGTTTCCTTTCTATAGCGTGGAGACTCGGACCTCTACTAAAAAAGAATACCAATTAAACATACATGTGACATGTGATTATCCTCATTGATGTCTTCTTCCATCTAAACACATTCGCATGAAGACCTTGAATCAACAAAATGTATTCCATTATTGGACTATGGCTTTGAAAACACGCTCGAATTCAATTTGCAATTTTTCATCCGTTCAGCTACCAAAAGCTTTTATTGCAAGCTCCTTACTTGAAATTATAGTCTTACCGCTCGCTTCATCCATCCTACTTAACTTAGTATTTTGGTCAATGGTTTGGCTATTAGCTTCTCGGTGCTTCCTTTTCAAATTCTAGACCCCATCTTTCATTGATGCTGGTTGTGCATGTTTCACCACACGATTTGTTGCATAATGAATGAGTTTGATGCGGAAGTCTTTACTTCTTGCTAGTTGACATGTTAGCTGATAATTATTTGACACGCCTACCACAAGTACCTCTAATTTGCTTGAAGTATGACGTGCACCAATGATAAATTCCAGCTACAAGCTAGAATTTACCGTCAATGCTCGTGAACATTCTAATTATTCGAGGAAAATTTTGACAGTATCTCCCCTGTTTTGAAAACAAAACCAACCTGTACTAATTCCCAACACTAACAAATCAACTCCTCACAATCTAATAATTTCTCATTATAAGTAACACCACGTCATAAATAAAGAAATATACTAAACCAGATATAATTCATACAAATTCTCACTATATGCTAATGGCCTTATCCATGTCAACTTTATAAATCATAGTATTAACAAATCCTTTCGCAAATCAATTTCGTTAAGTAGTGGCTCAATTCTCAAAAATAACAAGCTAGACCACGAAGTGTTGCCCAAACTTCAATTGCTACTTGAAAAGAAAATCATTTATGAAAACATGTGAGCTATTTAAGCCCAGTGAGTGCAGTTTTGTAAGTAAACATGCTTTGGAAAGTCGAAATATAACTTTTGTAAGATCTCGAATAAAATGTTCAAGTCAATTCTAGACTTTCATGATTTGAAATATAATTCCACATAATGTCGACATTGATAAAATCATTTCATGTTAGAAAACATCATGGATGTCATTTCTTTTGATAATCATCATAAAATTCACTCAAAAACATCATAAAAATCATTTCATTTCAAGATCATCATAGAATTTTTCCCAAAGAGTATCCAACATCTCATGATTATAATATCAAGTCATACGTGCGTAGACATCAGCTTGGGCTAAAGGTACCTTATGACTCCTTCGCCCTAGGCACCACAGCAACCAGCTTGAGCCATAGCTAGCACATTAGGCCCCTTCGCCTGGGCAGTGTTCATTTGGTCAGCTTAAGCCATAGGTCCCTTCACCTGTAGGCGGCATATTCATAATATTGGATATACATGTGGGGGGTTTTCATGCATCATAAATCATGTTTCAACTCAAACATTTCTTTAAAATCATAAAGCATCATTTCATATAAACATTCATCCATTGAATTTCAATAAACCATATCCTTGAAAATCCTTGAACATTTCATTCATCAATTTCATCAACTTTTTGGAATTTCATAGAAATACATAATCATCATAAACACATTGCATCGTGAATCATACTTCAAATAAGATATTTCTCTGAAAATCATAAAGCATCATTTCATATAAAAATGCATACGAACTTTTCTTAAGAAAATATCATCTTTTGTCAAATTTCATAGAAATACATTATCATCATAAACATTATAAATTCATGTGAAATCAAAGTATAAAATTTTCATTTAGAAAGAAATGAGAGAAAAGAGCTCCACTCACTGGCTCTACATGGAAATCTAACTCGTTTTGAAATTGACTCTAATTTCTTTCCCATTTCCTGTAGCATAATATGAGAATTAATTCAACGTCCAATTACTACTATAACAATTTCTTACATATTATCATGTTATATCACTTTTTTTAACTTTATCCCTCTTCATCTACTTATATTAATATATAACTCTCTTAAAATTACGAGCTTATCAGTTCATTTTAATACTTCAATATTTCCTCATTTCCTTTTTGAGCAAAATGATGTCCAAATCCTATCATCACCCTTAGCTTAACGTATTTCACTCCATTAATTGCTTACAATTAAATAAATCAACACATATATCAGCACCTCATTTACTTTATGTCATCATCACCCATTAACATGTATATATATCAAATCATACTTCCAACTATAATCCTTGAAATATACTATATCATCATGTCGTAAAATGCCTAATAATATTTTTGCAATTAAAATTAGTCACATAAATAAAATTTCCCTTAAATTTGTTGTCAACATTTACATAATATCAATCCTTTAATTACTTCAAACACTTTTTAACAGTAAACATTTTTTAACATCAATTTAACAATTCTTAATAACATTATTCCATCTTAAATTCAACTCAATTAGTATTTCATCCGTACTTCACTAATATATCTTCATCAATTATTACATTGCACAAAATCCTAAATTTCTCCATTTCTAGTGTTTATGAAAATCACACCATATATATATATATAATAGAAGTTAAAAATTTAAAATCCATCATTCTTTCAACTTAAATACCAATTATTTATGCTCAAATCATAAAGATAAACCATAAATTTAACACCTATTAGAAAGTGCATAAACCCTAAAAATAATTCCTTGAGTTACCTATATATGAAATTGCACAAGAAAATCGAGAACCCAAGGTCAAGCCATACCAACTAGATCAAAATCCCTTACTTTTTTTTTTTTCCTTTTTCTATCCTTTTTCTTTTTCTTTTCTTTTTCTTCCATTTTTTTCTCTCGGGCCGAAAGCGGAAAACTTCCCTGCGTGTGAGTATGTTTGTCCCAAAGTTGCAAAGAAATCATTTATATATGGGGAAATTGCACCCAAGTCCTTCAACTTCTTGGTTGCTTCATTTAGGTCCTTAACTTCATTCATTACTTCATTTAACTACCAATTTACAATATAAATCCATATAAATCCCAAACTTATTTAATTGCTTAAATGATAAACCCAAAAATTAAATTAATGCATACTGGTCCCTTTCACCTTGACTTGATTATTTCATCTTTGACTTTTGGTACATATATAAATTAGGCATTAAGTTTAGGTAGCCATCTGGAGTAAAAAGTTAAAATAAAATTTGGGATGTTACATTATTAAATATCCATAATTTAACAAATAGTCCCCCCTTTCACTGCCAAATGCTTTTTTCGCAAGTTGATTACTCGAATGTTCGTCTCACATATCATATCAAGCAACCTATTTAACTTCTTCAATTCTTCTAATCAAATTTACTTGCCTATCTTTTACAAATGACAAGCCTCTAACTCGGTAAGGTCCTTTTATTGTGCACGTTAGTTACACGATTTTGTTCTCCTGTAATGATTGTGTATTATTGTGAAATCTTTACTCCACGCTACTGGAGAGTCGTTTACTGGTTTCTATAAAATCTTCAAAATTTATTGAGGTTGTCCAAACCGATACAAACTTCCATTAGTTCTCCAATTCTTGAATTCTCTCAAAACATAAGAAACTGATTAGTTTTCAAACTTTTAAACAAGAATTATACATTTTGTTAGTGTAATAGTGCATTTAAGCTTTTTTTAACTTTTACTCTTTTATTTTCAGATGGAGGAGTGTGTGGCACTAGAATAACTCGGAATATTGTTTTAGTATGTAATTTTGTGGCTAGAAAACTAATTACACTAAAAAATAGAATTGCCTTTATTGTCAGTGTTTCCTTTCTATAGAGTGGAGACTTAGACCTCTGCTAAGAAATAATATCAATTAATGTAGGAATAGACCTTGCAAGAAATCAAAATATTAAATTAATTGCAATACAAATTTGACCAAAACAAGAAGAACTAGACAATAATGAAAAAGAATGGTTCAACCTTCTTCTCTGGTGGATTGAAGGTGGAATCAAGTCTTGATTAGGGCTCAGATTTTGTAGTGTCAATAGTCACCAAAAACCAGGTTTTTTCGACCAAGAGCTACACTCTTTCCCTACAGACGCTCTTCCGATCTAGCAACTTTAATGGCAACATAAATAAACCCACAAAGGCAAAGGCATTGTTTCTCTCAATACAAAACACAAGGCAGTGAGGTCTCAGGTGGTAAAGAGAACGAGACAAAATCAGCCAATAAAATGAAAGTCAGCCAAGTTATTGAAAAGGTAAGAAATCAATTTACAAAACCTTCCAATTCTTAAGGCCAAACCATCAGCCAACCATGGAAAAACATAAACCATTTGTCTAGTTACCATTTGAAAGGAAAGGGTATGTTTGGGTAAGTCTATCAGAGCAACTAAATATAGTAGCTACAATATAGACACAAAACTCTTGGTCCGACAGGACTTGAGGTGACACTTTTAACACTATTAACATTTACCAATCAACGGCTTTTACCTATGAAATTAATCCAAATCCAACAAACCATCATCACCTCGGGTTTATTAGATAGCAAAACCTAACAAACCTCATCTGATATCTAATAAACTCACAAGAAAAACACAAAGTTAATCGCCGAATAAAAGATATCAAGCTATGAAACAATCAAGAGCAAAAAAGGTGACAAAAATGATGAGAAACACAACTAAAAGAAAACAAAGATCAACATATAGCCATGAATGCAACTAATGCAAAAATGACCCCATATGACCACACTAATTCCCTTCCCCATGTGTGTAGCTTGCAGGAGAACCAATCCCCTTTCTAACCAAAAACACAAGCTCACAGATTGCTCACAACACTTGGCCAAATGGTAAACTAAAGACTAAAGGTTAATGGGGCACTCCTCTATCACTCATCTCACACACAAGACACCTAAACCCTCTATCTAAAGAGATGACAGAAAACTCACCAAGAGCTCCACCTGATCAGGTTTATCAGATAGAGGACCAAAGCACCCCATGCATGTCACCAATGCACCACCCTTACCAATCTAAAGCTCTAACACATACCAGTTTACTCACTCCCAACCAATGCGCTATAGAGCATCACTCATATTCAACCAATGAAAATAACATATAAGCAAAAGTTTAAAACGAACAAATTTAAACTAAAGCACAAAACAAAAGTAATCATGTAACTGTGATACACATGAAAGTATATAAAATGAGCAAAAATCAATAAACTAAATCCAATTCATCACCCAGAAAATTCACCACGTTCGCCTCTTCCATCACCTTCTCCTTCCCCTTATTTTTCTCAGCTAGGCAATCCATCCTAAAATGCCCAGTCTTCCCACACCCATAGCACTTCTTACCTTTTACACTTGGTTCAGACCTTTATTTATTTCTACCTTTCCCATTACCACTCTCGTCATCGGACTCACTATCTAAACCCCCACGATGTTTACCATGTCCATCTCTCACAAAGTGAACCTTACTATTCCCCCTCCCTTTTTTTCCGCTTTCTCCTCAAAGTCCTTACTCCTTATAGCACCAATAACAATCTCTGTTGTGAAGGTTTCTCTCCCATACTTAATCACGTTTTTCACCTCACGATAAGATTCCGGGATAGCATGCAATAAGATAACATATTCATCACATATTTTGATTTGAATCACTGCAGTTAACAATATCACGTACAAGCTTATTGAAAAACCAAGATTGTCATCCAAGTCCTTTAGAGGATCAAATTAAAAAAAAAAAATCTTTCAAGCAGGAAAAGTTTATTTGACGTGGGTTTTGTCAAATAGAGTTTTTCCAAATCATCCCAGAGGGCAGGTATAAAATAATAGAAGAGTATGCTAATTGATTAAATTCCTTCTTAACACTTTCAGAAATAGTAGAAGCAAAGGAATTATCTATAGCTTTATGAACATTTTGTTGGATTAAAATTCCTTTCATTTTTTTGTGCCAAATTGAAAAATCACCTTTGCCATCAAACAGAGCAAGAAAATAATGTATTGACATTTTTGAAGAAAAAAACCACAAGTAAAATTGAACGCACAAATCTCAAAGATAAAAGCAAATTCCTAAGGTCAATAATTATACACCGTCCTATAACCCTAGGACTCCATGAGAGTCACGGTCTCAAGTCAAGGGAAGTAAACAGAACGGGGTTTGGGTTGACTAATGGCACGTGAAAATAATTGTAACAAAAACGACAACTTAATATAAAGTACACTTAATTACACCAAGTAATCATATTGCACTTACTAAATACTCCTATGTCTAACATAAATAACGATTGCCAAGCAATGGCAATCCCCAATCCTATATCATACCCATCGGCGATTTCTAGTGCACAATAAAAATAAATAAATGCTATAAATTTAAAAGGGGAGAAATACGATACCGAGCGGACCACTACTATAAGGGTCCGTATACGAGGTGAACCAACCACCAAGATTGCAAAACACGCGTACCAAGCACGTCAACTACCGAACACCCACTTATAGGAATAGACCTTGCAAGAAATCGAAGTATTAAATTAATTGCAATACAAATTTGACAAAAACAAGAAAAACTAGACAATAATGGAAAAGCATGGTTCAAGCTTCTTCTTCTCTGGCAGATTGAAGGTGGAATCGAGTCTTGATTAGGGCTCAGATTTTGTAGTGTTAACAACCACCAAACACCAAGTCTTTTCAACCAAGAGAAACCCAAACTCAACCCTACAACCAACTTTAATGGCAACATAAATAAATCCACAAAGTCAAAGGCACTGTTTTTCTCAATACAAAGCACAAGACAATGAAGTCTCGGGTGGTAAAGAGAATGAGACCAAATCAACCTATAAAATGAAAGTCAGTCAATTCTTTGAAAGGGTAAGCAATCAATTTACAAAACCTTCTAATTCTTAAGGCAATGCCATCGGCCAACGAAGGAAAAACATAAACCATTTGTCTACTTCCAATGTGAAGAGAAATGGTATGTTTGGGTAAGTCTTTTAGAGAAACTAAATATAGTTGCTACAATATAGACATAAAACTCTTGGTCAGAGATGACTTGGGAGACACTTTTGACAATATCAACATTTACCAATCAACGGCTTTCGCCAATGGAATTAATTTGAATCCAACAAACTATCATCACCCCGGGTTTATTAGGTAGCAAGACCTAACAATTAAACTTACATATGACATGTGATTATCACTAACAATGTCTTCTTCCACCTAAACACATTTGCATGAAGACCTTGAATCGACAACATACGTTCCAATATTAGACTAAAGATTCGAAATCACATACGAATTCAATTTTGCAATTTTTCATCTCTTTGGCTTACAAAAGCTTTTATTGCAAGTTCCCTGCTTGACGTTATGGTCTTAGCACTCACTTCATCCATCCTATTTAACTTAGTATTTTGGTTAATGGTTTGGATCTTAGCTTCTTCGATGCTTTCTATTAGCTTTTGGACCCCATCTTTTGTTGATATTGGTTGTGCATATTTCAATACACAATTTTTTGCATAATGAATGAGTTTGATACAGAGGTCTTTACTCCTTGCTACTTGACATGTTATCCAATATTTATTAAATATGCATACTTTAACGACTAATCCTCTCTTTCGTTGCCAAAAGCTTTTTTTGGAAGTTCATTACTTGAATATTCGTCTCACAAATCTCATCAAGCAGCCTATGTAACTTCTACAATGCTTCTGGTCAAATTTACCTGCCTATCTTTTACATATTATAAGCCTCCAACTCGGTGGGGCGTTTATGGTGAACGTTCGTTGCATGATTTGTTTTCTTCCGTAACGATTGTGTAAGATTGTGAAGTCTTTAATCCTCGCTATTGGACTTGTTTACTAGTATGTATAAAATCTCCAAAATTTATTGAGGATGTTAGAAACAACAGAAACTTCCATTAGTTCTCCAATTCTTGAATTCTCTCAAAACATAAGAAACTAATTACTTTTCAAAGTTTTAAACAAGAATTATGTATTTTGTTAGTTTAATAGCGCATTTAAGTTTTTTTTTTTTAACTTTTACTCTTTTATTTTTAGATGAAGTCATTTGTGCCACTCGAAGAACTTGAATTATCGTTTCAATATATAATTATGCGGCTAGAAACTGTTACACTTAAAAAATATATAATTGCCTTATTTTAATCAAAGCACCAACTAGGCTATAGCGTCATTTTGTTGGGAATTAATGTAAATTCCCCGATTACCCCCACAGGACCGTTGTTCAAGGAATTTAATTGAGACAAGGAACAATAAAAGACGAAGACGAATTTAACGGACTGTCAAAGCTTTCCACTATATGATTAAAGTTGCTGCAACCATACAGAATTTTCACTCGCCAAAACCCATCCCCCCAAGTACAACAAGAAAAATATACCAAACTTTACCGCATCTACCAATTTCTACCTTTTGCCTAACCCGCGAAGAATTAAAGAAATCCCAAGATGCTAAGCTACTATTTTTCTTCACAAGACTCTCTGACCCGACCCAAGTGACACTGAGAAAATCAACCCGAGTTTTACCACACCTAATTTTCTACCCTTCGAACAAACCACGAAAAGTTACAAGAAAACTCTTCAAGGTGCTAGACTCAC